>SJYX01008679.1:73954-89921 GCA_006410675.1 Oreotragus oreotragus | reverse complement strand
GATGCTTTCCAAGGCCCACTTGACTTCACATTCCAGGATGTCTGGCTCTAGATTAGTGATCCCACCATCATGATTATCTGGGTCATGAAGATCTTTTTTATATAGTTCTTCTGTGTATTCTTGCCACCTCTTCTTAATATCTTCTGCTTCTGTTAGGTCAATACGATTTCTGTCCTTTATTGAGCCCATCTTTGCATGAAATGTTCCCTTTATATCTCTAATTTTCTTGAAGATATCTCTAGTCTTTTCCATTCTGTTTTTTTTTCTATATTTCTTTGCATTGATCGCTGAGGAAGGCTTTCTTATCTCTTCTTGGTATTCTTTGGAACTCTGCATTCAGATGCTTATATCTTTCCTTTTCATATCTTTCCTTTTCTCCTTTGCTTTTTACTTCTCTGCCTTTCACAGCTATTTGTAGGCCTCCCCAGACAGCCATTTTGCTTTTTTGCATTTCTTTTCCATGGGGAAGGTCTTGATCCCTGTCTCCTGTACAGTGTCACAAACTTCCGTCCATAGTTCATCAGGCACTCTATTAGATATAGTCCCTTAAATCTATTTCTCACTTCTACTGTATAATCATAAGGGATTTGATTTAGGTCATACCTGAATGGTCTAGTGATTTTCCCTACTTTCTTCAGTTTAAGTCTGAATTTGGCAATAAGGGGCTCGTGATCTGAGCCACAGTCAGCTCCTGGTCTTGTTTTTGTTGACTGTATAGAGTTTCTCCATGTTTGGCTGCAAAGAATATAATCAATCTGATTTCAGTGTTGACCATCTGGTGGTGTCCATGTGTAGCGTCTTTTCTTGTGTTGTTGGAAGGGGATGTTTGCTATGACCCGTGCATTTTCTTGGCAAAACTTACTGTCTCCAAAAATTTCTGACATATTAATCTAGTTACTTATTTTTGTTCATGTTAAGTTTCAGTGCATCACTTTGTCATTTTGTACAGGTGTTATACCCAAAAAAGGACATAATTTAAATACCTTTTTTTCACTAATAAAATATTGCCATTGTATTTGTTTTGTACTCATTTACATGCATTCATTATTATTGATTCAATAACTTAATGTAGAGCACCCTTGTTTTTAGTAGCATACTGTGAATTTGGATAATAGTGCTTTTTTTTGCCCCAATAGAATACATATGCATTTACCAACTGGAACAGCATCACCTGGAGTGACTGCTGCAGTCTATCTTCTAATAAGTCTTTTTCTCAAGTTTGGATCACTCCGTCATGTCCAGCTCTTTATGCCCCATGGACTGTAGCCTGCCAGGTTCCTCTGTCCATGGGATTCTCCAGGCAAGAATACTGGTTAGCTGCCATTCCCTCTCCAGGAGCTCTTCCCAACCCAGCGATCAAAACCAGGTCGCTCTTACTGTAGGCAGATTCTTTATCATCTGACCTACCCGGGAAGCCCTTCTTATATAAAGTAGATGTGAAAGCATACAGGTAAAAAGGAGAAAGCAATCAGGAAAAATTATAATTAGGCAAGATCTTGAAAATAATGCTCAATGTAGTTTAGTCATGACAAAGTAATAGGTAATGAAATCTCAGGAGGCTGATGAATTAGGAAATGAAAACTATAGGTATAAAACAATATGCTCAAGGGAGAAGTGAAAATGGACAGTGGAAAGGTATATTTATGAACTGCAGAAAAATAAATTTTATTGGTGAAGGTAGACAGGCTTTATCTTGTAAACCTATCAGTTGTCTCAATGGAATGGTCTGTAAAGCTTTATGCCTTTAGCACGGACTCTGGTAGAAAGATATACTATAGTAGATCATATTAATTTAAATTTACTATGTAAACATGTAATGGGTTTTAAACTTATTGACTGAACAATTCAAATTGATATATTTTTAATCAACATAAGCATTCTGTTGTGATCATTTCTGAGTATTGAGCTAAATGCTAGCAATTCTTATTTGGAAAACAAATATGATATAGAACTGTTTGCTAATTTTCCAGCTTAGTTAGTAACTATATTTTATCTAAAGTTACAGTTTTCCCATTATGTAGTAGATCTTATATTAGATAATGACATGGACTACTGAATGGTTATGCCACTCAAATTCAAAACTTAATCCATCTCCACCCAAGACAAAGATGGGTCTTGGATTTCAAATCCCACTTTGTAAATGATTCTACAAGTTGCACAGATTTTAAATCCAAGAACATTAACTTCAATTTAGCTCTGAAAAAAGCTAAAATATCCAGTATTGCCCTTCTTTATAAAATATAATCCCTTGTATCTCAGTCATAAGAATACACTTGCCAATACAGGAGATGTAGGTTCCATCGCTGGGTTGGGAAGATCCCATGTAGAAGGAAATGGCAACCCATTCCTATATTTTTGCTATGGGAAATTCCATGGATAGAGGAGGCTGCTTAAGCTATAGTCCATGGGGTCTCAGAAGAGTTAGACATGACTTAGTGATTAAATAGCAAAAGTATTAACTTCAGTATTTTTCAAGTGATAATTGTGAGAATAAAATTAGTTAATATTTTGAATAATTGGGCTTCCCAGGTGGCTCAGTGGTAAAGAATCCACCTGCCAAGCAGGAGCTGCAAGTTCTGTCTCTGGGTTAGGAAGATCTCCTGGAGGAAGAGATGACACCCCACTGCAGTATCTTTGTCTGGGAAATCCCATGAAGAGGAGAGCCTGGAGGGCCAAAATCCATGGGGTTACAAAGGAGTCAGACATGACTTTGTGTTTAAGCAACAAAATATTGAATGGTATAAAAATGAGCAAAAGCTAGATGATCTGTCAACATTAAGATATAATTGGTCAACATAACTTTGTATGACTTTGGAAATGTCCATATATAATAGTACATTGTCCAATATTGTAACCACAAGCCACATATGGCTACTTAACACTTGAAATGTGGCTTACATGTTTAATGAAATGAATTTTTCTTGTATTTAATTTCAACTTTATTAATATAAATTAAAATACATAGATGGAGTTAGTGACTACAGTGTTGCACAATACAGATAGAGAATGAACTTTTCAATCGATTTAATCATTTAATAGATGAAGTTTGTAATTCAATTAGCTGTTGCAAGATTTCACAGCTTAGGAAGTCAGAAATTCCCCCAGGGTTTACAGTGGAGATTTTGAATAAGCTATGAGCCAATCTCTTTTTATCATAAATTATTAATTAACATATAGCTTTGGCTATCCACCTAGTCTGCAACTAAGTTTTAGTATTTGTGTTATTGTAATTAAATCATAAAGGCTACTTGTTGTCTCAGTTAATTTAATTGGTTAGAATAGGTGGGTGGAAATGTTAAAAAGTTAATCTACAAGTCTTACAATGACAGGTGAATAGTATTGTTCATTATATATTAGCTACTTTTAATCAAAACAAACATTGAAGAAAAAATAAACATAGACACCATTCTGAATGAAAAAGTGTCAATTTGATTATATAGATACTTCAGTTCAGTTGCTCAGTCGTGTCCAAGCACGCCAGGCCTCCCTGTCCATCACCAACTACCAGGGTTCGCCCAAACTCATGTCCATTGAGTCAGTGATGTCATCCAACTATCTCATCCTCTGTCGTCCCCTTTTTCTCTTGCCCTCAATGTTACTCAGCATCAGGGTCTTTTCAAATGAGTCAGCTCTTTGCATCAGGTGGCCAGAGTATTGGAGCTTCAGCTTTAATTTCCTTAACTCTCTATGGTGTTAGAGAATGTTTTAGTTTCATTCTTTTACGTGTAGCTGTACAGTTTTCCCAATATCACTTACTGAAGACACAATCATGTCTCCGTCATATATTCTTGCCTCCTTTGTCCTGACTAATTGATGATAAGTGCCTGATTTTATCTCTGGCCTGTCTGTCCTGTTCTATTGATCTATATTTCTGTTTTTGCACCTTTCGCTACTGTAGTATAGACTGAGCTTTGGAGTATAGACTGAGGTCAGAGAAGCTGATTTTTCCAGCTCCATATTTCTTTCTCAGGATTGCTTTGGCCTTTTAAGATCTTCTGTATTTCCATACAAATTTTAAAGTTTTGTTCTAGTTTTCCGAAAAATGCCATTGGTAATCTGATAGGGACTGCATTGTATATTTAGATCATCTTGGATAGTAGAGTCATTTTGATAATTGTTGGGGTCCTTTGATGGACTGGAACCTGGAGGTCCGGAGTCGACAATAAGAAAGTGAAAGAGAGAAAGAGAGAGAGAGAGAAAGAAAGAAAGAAAGACACGGGGACCCAAGCTCTGATGGAGCAAAGGTGCTTTAATGATCTTTCTATGACCCCAGTACTCTTGCCTGGAAAATCCCATGGATGGAGGAGCCTGGTGGGCTGCAGTCCATGGGGTCACTAAGAGTCGGACATGACTGAGCGACTTCACTTTCAATTTTCACTTTCATGCATTGGAGAAGGAAATGGCAACCCACTCCAGTGTTCTTGCCTGGAGAATCCCAGGGTCGGGGGAGCCTGGTGGGCTGCCGTCTGTGGGGTCGCACAGAGTCGGACACAACTGAAGCGACTTAGCAGCAGCAGCAGCATGAGTATATATAAGCTGTTGTACAAGAAATTTCTTTTGACAATGATAAAGATCAGAAAACCAAACGTACAGCCACCGTTACCAAGGGAACAAGGGATTAATAATGGTCACAAAGTCAGGAGACAATCCATATCTCAAGAAAGAGGATCGAGACTGAGCAGTTTTGTGGTAAGGTTTACTGAAGGAGTTTCAAGCCTGTCTCATGTCCTGGGAGCAGCTTGCCATTCCACTGGTTTCTGGCAACAGAAACTGATAAGGAACAGAGGATTTATGAGAACCAGCAGGTAGGAATTCTCCTGTTAAACATTCTTTGATAGATAATATTGATTCTTCCAATGCAAGAACATGGTTTAACTTTCCATCTATCTGTGTTATCTTTGATTTCTTTCATCAGCATCTTATAGTTTTCAGAGGACAGGTCTCCTGCCTCCTTAGATAGGTTCACTTCACTTTATTTCACTTCAGTCGGTCAGTCGTGTCTGACTCTTTGCAATTCTTAGGTATTTTATTATTTTTAAAGACCTAAATGTAAGACTAAATACAACTCGTATAGGAAAACATAAGTTAGTACACTATTTGACATAAATCAATGAAAACAAAAACAAAAATGAACAAATGAAACCTAGTTAAACTTAAAAGATTTTGCATAGCAAAGGGAACCATAAAAAAAGTGAAAAGACAACCCACAGAATGGGAGAAAATATTTGCAAATTCAGTGACATTTCTCAAAAAAAAAGACATACAGATGGCCAAAAAGCACATGAAAAGATGTTCAACATTACTAATTATTAGAGAAATACAAATCAAAACTGCAATGTCAGAATGGCCATCATCAAAAGATTTATGAATAATAAATGCTGGGGTGGCTGTGGAAAAAAAGGGAACTTCCTATATCACTGGTAGGAATGTAAATTAGTATACCCACTATGGAGAACAGTGTGGGGGTTCCTTAAAAAATAAAAATAGAGCTACCATATGATTCATCAATCCCATTCCTGGGCATATATCCAGAGAAAATCATAATTTGAAAAGATACATGAACCCCAATGTTTGTTGCAGCAGTATTTAAAATAGCTATGACATGGAAGCAACCTAAATGTCCATCATCAGAGGAAGAGGTAAAGAAAATGTGGTACATATATACAGTAGAATATTGTTCAGCCACTAAAAGAATGAAATAATGCCATTTGCAACAATAATAACTGAGATGGAAATTCTCATACTAAGTGAAGTAATCAAAGACAAATATGGTATGGTACACTTATATATGGAGTCTTAAAAATGATACAAATAAGCACTTCCCTGGTTGTCCAGTGGTTAAGATTCCATGCTCCCAATACAGGGGGTGGGGATGTGGGTTTAATCTCTGGTCGGGATCTAAGACCCCATGTGCCATGCAGCACAGCCAAAAAAAGAAAGGAAAAAAACAAACAAAAAAAACAAATGGATATACTCACAAAAAAGAAACAGACTTACAGACTTCAAAAATGAACTGAAGATTATCAAAGAGGAAAGACAGTCTGATTATGTGCTTAGTCAGTCACAGTCACTCAGCCGTGTCCAACTCAACCTGCCGGGCTCCTTTGTCTATGGAATTTAGCAGGCAAGAGTACTGAAGGGGGTAGCCATTCCCTTCTCCAGGGGATATTGCTGACACAGTGATTGAACCAGGTCCCTTACAGTGCAGCTGGATTCTTTACCATCTGAGTCACCAGCAGCACTGAGAAAAGGTGGAGGGAGGGATAAATTAGGAATTTGGTATTAACATATATGAACTACTATATATAAAATTAATTGTCAACAAAGACCAATATAGCACCAGAAAACTCTAAGCAGTATTCTCTAATAACCTTAAGGGAAAAGAATCTGCAAAAGAATGGATATATGTATGTGAATAACAGAATCACTCTGGTATACAATTGCTATCCAATTGAAATTAACATAACATTGTAAATTAACTATACTCCAATATAAAATAATAGTTAAATTAAACTTTTAAAAATCCTTCTTAATTCTGGGTGACTTGATAAATCTCTCTTGGTCTGTGTTTCCTTTGACTTTCTAAACTATATAGAAACTTACTGCTTCCAATCTCAGAAAAGAGATTTCTAAGACTAAATCTTCCCCTATATAAAATTTCATGGTGTTTTCATGTGTCTTGTTTATAACTTATATTAACCTTATTTTTACAGCTTAACTACATTAAAAAAGTGTTGGCCTTGAAACAGCAGCATAGCTTCCTCTTGGAGAGTGTTAGAAATACAGCATGTCAGGCCCACCAGATCTACTCAGTTAGTATCTACATGTTATGATTCCTCAGTATTTCACCAATTGGTACATAAAGAATAAGAAGTATTCTTTCATAGTAATAACACACTGCCTCTTGTTTGTTCTGAAAAAACAGGGGAATGATTTATTAACTGAACTTGGCTTTATACCACTTCTTTTAGTGAGACAAATTTAATTATCCTCAGCTAACTTAAGCTCCATTTTTCCATGTATATCCCTATATTTACCTTAGCTTCAAGCAAAAATCACAGGGTAAAGGATAGATTATTTTTTCTTTTGTTCGAATCCTAATTCTCTTTTGTTGTTGTTCAATCACTCAGTCATGTCTGACTCTTTGCAGTCTCATGAACTACAGCAAGCCAGACTTCCCTGTCCTTCACCATCTCCTTGAGCTTGCTCAAACTCATGTTTATCGAGTCGGTGGGTGATGCCATCCAACCATCTCATCCTCTGTCGTCCCCTTCTCCTCCTGCCTTCAATTTTTTCCACGATCAGGGTGCTTTCCAATGATTCAGTTCTTCGCATCAGGTGGTCAAAGTATTGTTGCTTCAGCATCAGTCTTTCCCATGAATATTCAGGGTTGATTTCTTTTATGAAGGGACTCTCAAGAGTCTTCTCCAAAACCACAGTTCAAAAGCATCAATTCTTTAGCGCTCAGCCTGATTTTTGGTCNATTCAGTTCTTCGCATCAGGTGGTCAAAGTATTGTTGCTTCAGCATCAGTCTTTCCCATGAATATTCAGGGTTGATTTCTTTTATGAAGGGACTCTCAAGAGTCTTCTCCAAAACCACAGTTCAAAAGCATCAATTCTTTAGCGCTCAGCCTGATTTTTGGTCCAACCCTCACATCCATACATGACTACAGGAAAAACCATAGCTTTGACTAAACAGATCTTCGTTGGCAAGGTAATGTCTCTGCTTTTTATTATGCTGTCTAGGTTTGTCTAAAATTAATTAAGTTAAAATACATAAAAATAAAGCATTTATATTCTATTAGATAAATATTCTATTCTATTTTCAGCCTTGCTCATTGATACAAACCTTGTTTTATGCAACTTGAATACCTCATATCATAGTTTAAGCCTTTTTGGTTTACTGCTGTCTTTTGTGGACCAATGTGAATAATTGAATAACAAAAGTCTTTTAGTTAAAATCTGTCTTAAAGAAAAGCCCTTTCCCAGATTTCTCATTTTGACTTATCTACTTCAAAAACAGTTGTTGTCATAGTTTAGCAATGGTTATATTTAAATGATAATTTTTAAAATTAAATAATAAAACAAATAAATGATAAATTTTAAATTTGTTTTCCCACTTAGTGTTCTATGCCTCCATAATATCATTTCTATTTTGATTTATAATTGCTTTTTAGCATTAGTAGTTGATCTTTTCTTATATTTCCAAAAGTTTCTCTAATATGTCTGAAATTAGTGTCTGAAAATGCAGCATGTAGGAAGATACATAGTACATTAAAATTTTTTTTATAATAGTGATTTTATTTGTTTGTTTTAGGCAACATTTCTGATAAATAAGTTTTGGTTGAATTTTGTTTAGAAAATGGTTTGCTGAATAGATTTTAACTCTGATTAAAAAAAATATTGTTCTATCTAAAAGTATATATTGAATGCCAAAAAAGATAAAGAACACAAGAAAGTAAAAAATAGAACACAGCTACTATTATATTTCTTATCTTATTGTAATATTCATCAAAGAAATATTCTAAGCACTGTGTAATTGGATGTGTAAGTGTGCTTCTTATCAGCTCAAATGGGCTTCTCAGGTGGTGCTAGTAGTAAAGAACCTGCTTGCCAGTGTAGGAGACTTTAGAGGTTTGATCCCTGGGTTGGAAAGATCCCTTGGAGGAGGGCATGGCAACTCACTCAAGTATTCTTGTCTAGAGAATTCCATGCTTAGAAGAGCCTGGCAGGCTAACGTTAATAGGGTCGCACAGAGTCAGACACAGCTTGGGCGACTTAGCATGTATGCATGCACGTGTTATTTTGTAATATACTAGTTATATCTGGCAGTTGACAGTTGATTAGTCAACGTAGGTTAACTTAATATGTTTTAGTACAACTTTTGAAAGATCTGACTCTTGTCCTACATGATGGGCTCAGAAAAAAAGAATATGAAATAGGAATTTAACTTTCAGAAACAGTGTACCTGACATTGGTTATATTAAGGTAATTTTGCATTAATCACATTGAATTATCTTAGAGTCCACAGAGAAGCTGTTTCTTAGCCTGTCCTATATGACTTTGTGGTACTGGTTCTGAGTCATGTATTTGAATTATATGATTTTATTTAAATTCTTAAAAATAATTCTGGAAGTTTTCTACAACAAGGATTTCTTTGAAGGATGTGGGTAAGAGATAAAGGACTGTGCTAAGGCTTTGTCAGGATAGAAGTGGGCAGGTAAGAGAAATTTCAGAAATAGAGGACAGTCTACTCCATCAGATGCTTCAAGTATGTGTTTTGTGAATACCTGTTTAACCAGATGAATTTATACTAGTTTCTGATATAGTCAGTACAGTACAAATAAAGTACAAACACATCCCCTGTTAATCTATAATATACCATCCCCTGTTAATCTATAATATACCAAATAATGAGGCTGTTCTTTCTCCTGTATTTTAAGTGTAAGTTTATTTTTTTCTTTCATCACTGTATTTATTCATTCACTGAACAGAACAATTTTGAATGGCCACAACATGCCAAGTGGGGCTAACTAGATGAAGTGTCCATTTGTTATAAAAATGATGTATTTTTGAAAGGACCATACATTTTAGGAAGGTGTTTTAATTAAATTGCTCTTCCTGTCCTCATTGCTAAGAATTTAGAAAGGCGTTTATAAAGTAGCACCTCTTTTCTGAAGGACAACTTAACAAGATATCAAAAACATTTAAAGTGTGCACCACATTGGTTATTTATTTCTACAAGTAGTTAGGCATTGCTGCTGCTACTAAGTTGCTTCAGTCGTGTCAGACTCTTTGTGACCCCATAGACGACAGCCCACCAGGCTTCACTGTCCCTGGGATTCTCCAGGCAAGAACACTGGAGTGGGTTGCCATTTCCTTNGTTATTTATTTCTACAAGTAGTTAGGCATTGCTGCTGCTGCTAAGTTGCTTCAGTCGTGTCAGACTCTTTGTGACCCCATAGACGACAGCCCACCAGGCTTCACTGTCCCTGGGATTCTCCAGGCAAGAACACTGGAGTGGGTTGCCATTTCCTTCTCCAGGCATTGCTATGGTTGCTGAAATAGTATTCTTACCTTGTGTATTTTGCTTTGTTAGATAAATAACACTTATAAAGAAAAATGCTATAGCAATGCTGAATCTCTTTTATCAGTAGAACAAATTTATACAGATATTCTTAGATTGCAGAATAACTGCTGGTATGTCATGGCAGAAATATATTGTGCAAATAATATGTTCCATCTAAGGTTCCTTTATCAAACTTACTACCTTTATACACAACTGTATATCTAAATCAAATAACTTTGGTCAATAAATAGAGCCCTGCTTTTATAAGTTTTGGCAAAGAAAGACTTTTTTTTTTTTTTTTCACAAAAAGCAATTCTTTCTGGTTGATGTGCAGTTAGTATAAAAATGCACGGCAACAATAAACCTCTTGTGATACTGAACTTAGGATTATAACAATAGTATTAAAATAATCAAATTACTTTACACAGATTTCTTATTATTCCTGTTTATGAATGTATACTAATTAGAGTACAGAGACGTTTAATTTTACCAACATGTTACTGGCCCATATTTTATATAAGTGAAATGGTGAAAATGAACTTTTATCATACATGAAAAAAGACAGTATATTTTTCTTATTTCTTATTCACTTTACCATATCATTACTAAAAGTAAAATGCTTTCCTGAACAAGTTTCATTTAATGTTTAGAGGATGTTCTATTTTGATCTATTTAACTTTTTTCACAATAAAATCTGAAATCATTTTACATTTCTAAAAGGATATATAGTCTTAAGTTCAAAGAAGAGAAGACTTTACTACACATGGTATCCAGCTGCTCAGCAGCAAAAAGGTCAAGAAGCTAAATGAATATTCCCTCAAGTCTACGAGTGAAAAATAGATCTTATAAGCAAGAGAGACAATAAGATATTAAATTGGAAACAGGTAGCATTGCGGAACCTCAGCTGCAACATACTATTTGTAAAATACATTTCCCATATGGTCTGTTGGTAATTTTTATGCATTTTAGTCATATAGTGAACTGATGTGTACAGGAAGAATGTATATTATTTTACCAGGACCTTAGTCTAGAAAATAAAATGAGGTGCTACTGTCATTGTTTAGGTATAAAGAAACAAACATGTTTATTTAAGTAGAGATGATAAACTAATCACTGAATAGGAAATATAATCACATTATTTCTGTTTTTTTAAAAACTTGATGATTCCATTGAAGGTTAAAGTGTTAATCGTTGAGTCATGTCCGACTCTGTGACCCCATTGACTATAGTCCCCCAGGTTCCTCTCTCCATGGGATTCTCCAGGCAAGGATACTGGAGTGGGTTGCCAATTCCTTCTCCAGGGGATCTTCCCCACCCAGGGATCAAATGTGGTCTCTTACATTGCACACAGTCTATCATCTGAGCCACCAGGGAAGCCCTGGTTTCACTGAGTGGTGTTTAAATTAGACAATATTATTTCTTTAATTGTAATGCCACTGAATTGTAGAAACATTAAATATAGATGCGTTAAAAATTACAAAAGTATTTAACTATGATTTCTTAAACTTTTAAGAAAAATAATGACTCTTTCCTCCAGAAAGCTGTATATATTCGAGCTTCCCAGGCGGAGCTAGGTTTAAAAGAACTCGCCTACCAACGCAGGGACATAATAAATGTGAGTTGGATCCCTCCTTCCCCCTGAAGGAGGAAATGACAATCCACACATATATACTCACAGTCACATAAAACTTAGCAGATAATTTAGTGAGAATTATAGACTGGTTTCACCTACCCACAATATCTGTATTTATTTTTCCAACCAAGAATAGAAACCCCTGTGGAAGTACAGGAGATTTGTTTTGCTTCCTCATGTGCAAACAGAATACTGATTCTAACTTTTATTCATTGAAGAGAATGACTTCATCACTTAAGACTATAGATTGATAGTAATTATCAGTATTAATAAAATTTATGAAAATTCCATCCTAACTTTAACGTTTCTATTGATTTCTTTATGCGCAACACAAGAAAAATTATAGTCCACTTGAATGTATGCTGTCTGTGCTGTCGCTCAGTCGTGTCCGACTCTTTGCAATCCCATGAACTTATAGCCCACCAGGCTCCTCCATCCATGGGGATTCTCGAAGCAAGAATACTGGAGTGGGTTGCCATGCCCTCCTCCAGGGGGTCTTCTCAACCCAGGAATTAAACCCAGGTCTCGCGCATTGCAGGTGGATTCTTTATTGTGTGAACCACCAGGGAAGCCCCAACATGTATATGAAAATACTTGGTGTCTTCTGAATACATTTTATAAAAATCGAGTTTGAAACAAATCGTAGATATTTACTACTTGCCCATTACTTTGGTTCNGGAGCTAGGTTTAAAAGAACTCGCCTACCAACGCAGGGACATAATAAATGTGAGTTGGATCCCTCCTTCCCCCTGAAGGAGGAAATGACAATCCACACATATATACTCACAGTCACATAAAACTTAGCAGATAATTTAGTGAGAATTATAGACTGGTTTCACCTACCCACAATATCTGTATTTATTTTTCCAACCAAGAATAGAAACCCCTGTGGAAGTACAGGAGATTTGTTTTGCTTCCTCATGTGCAAACAGAATACTGATTCTAACTTTTATTCATTGAAGAGAATGACTTCATCACTTAAGACTATAGATTGATAGTAATTATCAGTATTAATAAAATTTATGAAAATTCCATCCTAACTTTAACGTTTCTATTGATTTCTTTATGCGCAACACAAGAAAAATTATAGTCCACTTGAATGTATGCTGTCTGTGCTGTCGCTCAGTCGTGTCCGACTCTTTGCAATCCCATGAACTTATAGCCCACCAGGCTCCTCCATCCATGGGGATTCTCGAAGCAAGAATACTGGAGTGGGTTGCCATGCCCTCCTCCAGGGGGTCTTCTCAACCCAGGAATTAAACCCAGGTCTCCCACATTGCAGGTGGATTCTTTATTGTGTGAACCACCAGGGAAGCCCCAACATGTATATGAAAATACTTGGTGTCTTCTGAATACATTTTATAAAAATCGAGTTTGAAACAAATCATAGATATTTACTACTTGCCCATTACTTTGGTTCTATGAAGAGAATCATCAAGAAAATGGAAATCTGACCTGCCTCATATAAAAGGGAATAATAAAATATGACGATGAGAAGACGTGTTTTCGTACTACCTTGAGCTCTTTTTCCTTCCTCTTCTCTTTCTGTTTTCTTTGTACTATTGTTGTTATTAGTATCATGTTTGTTTTTTTTTTGGGGGGGGGCTTACTTTAGCTCACAATTTCAAGGTCTTAATATATTCACCCATGTGGGACAGGCATCCAAAGGACAGTCAAAAATGCTGGTTTTATCTGAACTCCCTTGTCTTTTATTTTGCTTTCATATTTCTAAGGACTCCATTAATTTGTGCTGGATTATAACCATTCTCATTTGTGTTCTTTTTTTCTGGGCTCAGGTTGTATAGTTTCCTATTACTTCATATTTGTCTCTAGCAAAATTGAAATACTTGAAAACAGGATCATGTTTGACACAGCTTTGGTGGACCCATAGTAGATATTTAGCCAATAATGAATCACATACAGACTGAGAGAGATAATTCTCTGAATTAAAAAAAAAATGAAAGCAAAAGCAGAATGAATAATTATTTCATTAAAATGTCACTCCATATCCCAAATGTAATAAATAAAATAAAGTCTGTAAGAGGAAATTTCCTCCCTCCAAAACTATAATTATCACTATTTAGCCATGCTTTCAATAGAAATGGATGGTGTGTTATGCTTAAGATAACAGAATTATTAAAAAAAAATCATTAGTAAATCTGCTTATCATCCATAGCATACTGAACTTGAGTGGCATTTTAGAAGGTGAAAAAATTTTATCCAAAATATATTATAGTTAATATTTTACATGTGGATTGAAATAGTTTTCCTTAAAGTATAATAAGGAAATATTACAGATTTTATCCCTACAGCCTGTTAGAATCTAAATATATGCTGAGTTTTCTTTCCACTCCACTATGTCTTAAATAATATAATTCCAGATATTTAATAATATGTACTTATAGAGTTTAAAAAAATCAACAGTATTTTCCCTANTGGCATTTTAGAAGGTGAAAAAATTTTATCCAAAATATATTATAGTTAATATTTTACATGTGGATTGAAATAGTTTTCCTTAAAGTATAATAAGGAAATATTACAGATTTTATCCCTACAGCCTGTTAGAATCTAAATATATGCTGAGTTTTCTTTCCACTCCACTATGTCTTAAATAATATAATTCCAGATATTTAATAATATGTACTTATAGAGTTTAAAAAAATCAACAGTATTTTCCCTATGTGAAACTGCCATGAGTTATGATAGATTATATATGGAAATTTTTACTAAATAATCTACTGGGAAAAATAGTAATCACTTCCCTTGCTGTGTGCAGAATTTGTAAAAGTGCAAGTTTCACTTTTTATACAATGTCTTTATCTTAGCACTTGGAAGATAAACATTCTTCTATGTTCCTCATATATCACCTTTATTATTTGGAAATATAATTTCTTGTTTTATACTCAGTTGATAATTTTGAAGCTTAGAAAGTATCTTTGTGTTTCTTAGAGAATACGACACTTTTTAGGCACCTGTAATGAAAAATTGACTGCTCTGCCCTGATTTGCTACTTAAAAATCAAATATACTTTTCATAGAAACATTATAAGAATAGTCTAAGAAATTATTTGATAGCCAAAAATCTAACAACAGCACAAGTGTACCTTAAATCGGAGAATAAACATATTATAGTAGAATACCACAAATCAGTGAAAATGTTTCACAACTACACAAACATGGATGAATCTCTCATATAATAAGTGGAAGAAGCCAGATACCAGATGATGCATATTTATGATTCCATTTAAAAAAAAATTAAATGACAAACTAATCTGTAGAATAAGAACATAATAGAGGTTTTCTGGAAGTAGCACAATGACTAGAACTGGATATGAAGGATGCTCTGGGATGGTGGTGATGTTCTGTCTTTAGGTATTATTTATGTGGGCACCTACTTTGTAAAAGTATCATTGAGCTTTGCAATATGAATTTTGTACTTCTTTTGCATGTATATAATACTTTCTTTAACAGTTTTATTAAAAAGGACTGTGTCACCATTTTAACCTTTTGCACTTAAGCCTAATATTAATGCAATATAGTTATGTTATATAATTACTATATATTAATCTTAATGTATGTTCAACTACATTTATATATGTTTATATAGTTTATTTTTACTCTCTCCAATGGAATACCATTGATGTTTAATGACTATTGCCCTTTTTTAAAAAAATGAGAGGTATATTTGATAATCATGAAATTATAGTTTATCATTGTTGTTTCTGTATTTGATCTTTTTCTGTTAATGAAGAACTAACAGATTTATTCTGATAGTTTAATAAACTTTTTCAATGTCAAATTTATTTTCAGGAAATTCTGTAAGTGGATATTCTATCAGGATTTTTAAAATACTGTTTTCCTTGTTGCTGTTTTTTGAAGTTGCAAAATAATCAATCTCAAATTTTTACATTAATTTATTTTAATTGGAGGATAATTTCTTTACAATATTGTGATGGTTTCTGCCATACATCAACATGAATCAGCCACTGGTGTATGTGTGTACTGCCCCATCCTGAACCTCCCTCTCCACCCCCTCTATCCCTCTGGGTTGTCCCAGAGCACCTACTTTGAGTGCCCTGCTTCATGCATCAGATTTTTATTTATTTATTTTTAAATTTTTCTTTGAACTCCCAAACATAAACCCCCCACCTCCCACTCCACAGCATCCCTCCGGATCATCCCCATGCACCAGCCCCAAACATCCTGCATCCTGCATCGAACACAGACTGGCGATTCGTTTCTTACATGATAGTATACATATTTCA
>SJYX01008679.1:25993-61386 GCA_006410675.1 Oreotragus oreotragus | reverse complement strand
TGAGACATTTGAAGTAATAAAATGAGATAATGTACTTAAAATATCTTACTCATTTCACCTGGAAATATATCAACACAATTCAAGTTGATGAGTTCTTAAGGAACCATCCTGTGCCTTGCATTAAGGCAAGAGTTTTTTTCTTTTTTAATACAGTTTAAGAGAAGTTTCATATCAAAAGAGAAATATAAAGAATACTACCCATACCCATATCTTAGCTTTTGGGGGAGCCTGTCAAGAATTGTGAAGAATCTGAGGTTTTATCCTCCTTGCTAGCTTACACCTTCCCCTGCCACGGTCATGGATGCTAGCAGAAGATGGGAGACTGCTGAGACAGGGACAAAATACTTTATTATGTACATGGATCAGAGTCAGAGTATAAGCATTTTCCTGTATAAGTTCCCAACCTCTATTTCTCAAAGGGTGGCACAAAATGAGTCAGGTGATACCTATATACAACTGGTCTGTGCTTCAGAAGAGGAAGCTTTGCTGTAGAGACATAAGTCTCTTAATGTCAGGAAATATGCCTACCTTTGGCCCTGAAGAGAGACATTATCTTTATTGTTCTGGGCAGTAAGCATGTCGGCCACTTCTTCTAGAGGGAGACGATGTTTCTATCTTCCAGTATTGTTATACATTTGAAAAGATACTTCAGATCCACAAGAGTATTGTCCCTCAGTAGAAGCCATGTGGGTGCAATATGAAGATGACTTATTTTTACTCTTCCCATCAATTCAAACCAACCTCAGGCATTTTAACCAATCATTTTGGCAACAGGGAACAAAAAATGGAAACTTACCTAAGGAATAAAATAATGGAATATTGAATTATGTGCATGTATTATTACAATCATATAATCTTTGATTTAGAAAGCTTTAAGTCAGTTTTTGATGTTTAGAGGTGATTGTGTAAGAGGATTTGGTCAACTCAGAAATAATCTGATAGATATACTAATTGAATTTCCAAACATATTTTAGGTTCTCATACATGTAGAATTAAACACAAAGAAATAAAAAGTGAGTACAAAGTTTGCAGAAAATATGCTGAATCAACAATCTTCACTTTCATATATTTCTAACTATCTTGCCTTTACTGAATTTATGTAAATTCTGTCTAACATTTACTTGGGCATCTCTGCTGTCTCAGTGTGTAAAGAACCTGGCTGCAATGCAGGAGACCTGAGTTCAATCCCTGGGTTGGGGAAATCCCCAGAAGAAGGGAATGTAACCCATTCCAGTATTCTGGCCTGGAGAATTCCATAGGCAGAGAAGTCTGGCAGAGAAACATTTCCTTGAGATAGATTCTTAATATTTAATTAAAAGAATGGTATTTGTGGCATAGAATTGAAAAACAATATTTAGCTTGATTTCACACTAAAATGAAAACACCAAACAAAATAAATAATAGGAAAAGATTATTACCATTTCAGGCTAGTAAAATTTCTAATGATTTTGTGATTTACAAAATTCTCCTAAGGTTTGTGTGGATGTTCAAAATGTAAAGTACTTGAGGCAGTTAATTCTTGAGAAACATCTTTGGCAGCATATATTAATGTTTCACTTTTACCATCTAGAAATAACAGTTAACTCTAATCCACTGCCCCCTAAATAAAGCTCACAATAGTTTTGTCTTCTACATAGGCCACTGTACTCTGTTTTGCTTAGTCTTAATTTGAATATTTGGCCACCTCATGTGAAGAGTTGACTCATTGGAAAAGACTCTGAATCTGGGAGGGATTGGGGACAGGAAGAGAAGGAGATGACAGAGGATGAGATGGCTGGATGGCATCACTGACTCGATGGACGTGAGTCTGAGTGAACTCCGGGAGATGGTGATGGACAGGGAGGCCTG
This sequence comes from Oreotragus oreotragus, assembly GCA_006410675.1. NCBI lineage: Eukaryota > Metazoa > Chordata > Mammalia > Artiodactyla > Bovidae > Oreotragus > Oreotragus oreotragus. The sequence continues at coordinate 59,538 of SJYX01008679.1, read as the reverse complement.
GCGTGCTGTGATTCATGGGGTCGCAAAGAGTCAGACACAACTGAGTGACTGAACTGAACTTAACTGAACTGAATTTGAATATTAAATCAATACGATCATTATATCTTTCTACTTTTTACTCAGTAGAAACACACAAGAAGCTTACTCTGTATAAAGCCTTTATCTTTAAAGAAGCTATAGTAGTATCAGCTTTTAAAAGTATTTTTATTTTAATAAAGTAGTGATTATTAATATTATTTTAGAATGAATATAACTATCACTTCATACTCCTTGTCTAAAATGTTTTTGATTTGAATGAACATGATAAAGATTCTTTGGATACCTATTTTCTTCCTTTTTTCATATATGTTTTCAAATATTTTTAAATATTTATTTCATTATTTACTTCCAGTTTGTTCCTTTTACATAACTCTGAGCTTTTGATTTGATAAGAAGGAATTCTTATTTAATGCATACTACTTAAAAAAATAAAACCACAAATTCACAACAAGTAAGTTTTCTGTCTTTTCAGTTATAATATTTTACCTATAATACTTGTATGATCAGGCTACATATTTTTATGCCACAGAGTTGACAAAATAACAGTGATAGAATAGGTTGTGTTCTATAATGTAATTTATGGACTAAATTAGTGTGTAAATATCATGTTAACATTTATCTATTTGATAAAATATTCTTGAAGCCTTGAGAGTATATATGCAATTCACAATTTAAAATTGAGATGGTTTCTTATTTAATGAAAATATGTACTTTTGAGTCCAAAACCTAGGTCAAAATCTTACCATTGCCACTTACTGTGTGAAATTATTGAAGTGTCATAACCTAAATTTTCTAAAAATAAAATTGTATTACCAATACACAATGCATAGGTTTTATTTTTAAATAAGATTACTTTATAAAAGTATTTGATACATACCAGGTACCTAATAAATATCTTCTAAATGTAAGTTACTTCTTTGTACTTGAATCTGGATTTTGCACAAAGTATCTTAAATTTGAAATGAACTTTTGTGTTCTTGTTTAACATAAGTCTGAAAATTTTATTTTAGTATTGTAAAGAATGAATAGATAGAGATTTTTTAAAAAATCTTGAAGCCTGAAATACATTTTCTTACATAAGAAACTTAAATGCGATTTACTGGAAAAAAATATATTTGTATTGAAATATGTTACACAAAAAAAAGTGCATGCTTTTAAAATTATAAAATGCATTTTCTGTTTTCTTCCAATTGTAACTTCTTTGAGATCCTCACAAATGAATCATTATGAAACACTTTTGATACTAGTGTGTTCTGTTTTCAATGTTCAAATAATAACTAAGTGAGGCCTCATTGACTTACAAATTGATTAAACATTTGTATAATTTAAAAATAGAAGTATTTTACACTAAGGCATCATCTGATATTGTTTACAAATATAAGTTATGCCATTAATTATGCTGCCTGTTTCATGATAATAGACCTAAGGGTCATTTTCTATCTGTATTAGATATTTGTAATATGAAAAAAAAAAAAAACCTAGAAGAAAAACCAGCAACAGATTTACTCATTTTTAAAAAGTGTATATGAAACTTCTAATACTTGATCGTGTAAAATTAGTAGGTTGTGACTTCTAATATTTTTGAGAAAATTACTTCCTCTTTTTCTGACAAACTTCAGAATTGACTTTATGTATCGTTTGTTTGCCATTTTAAAGGTCAATTCATTCAAGATTATAATTATTTCTTAATTTCATAGTTATATTATATATATACATTGTTGTTGTTATTCAGTCCCCTAGTCCCCCTCCCTGTCCCTCACCATCTCACAGAGTTTGTCAGAGTTCATGATCACTGCATCAATGATGTGGTCCAGCCACCTCATCTTCCGATGCCCTCTTCTGCCCTCAATTTTTCCCAGCATCAGGGATTTTTCCAATGAGTAGTCTGTTCGCATCAAATGACCAAAATACTTGAGCTTCGGCTTCAGCATCTGTCCTTCCAGTGAATATTCAGGGTTGACCTCCCTTAAGATTGACTAGTTTGATCTCCTTGCTTCCCAAGGGGCTTTCAGGAGTCTTCTCCAGCACAACAGTTAAAAGGCATCAGTTTTTGGTATTCTGCCTTCTTATGGTCCCACCTATCACAACCATACGTGACCACTAGGAAGACCGTAGCCTTGACTATTTCCAGTGAATATTCAGGGTTGACCTCCCTTAAGATTGACTAGTTTGATCTCCTTGCTTCCCAAGGGGCTTTCAGGAGTCTTCTCCAGCACAACAGTTAAAAGGCATCAGTTTTTGGTATTCTGCCTTCTTATGGTCCCACCTATCACAACCATACGTGACCACTAGGAAGACCGTAGCCTTGACTATATGGACCTTTGACATCAGAGTAATGTCTCTGCTTTTCAACACACCATCTAGATTTGTCATTGCTTTCCCGCCAAGATGCAATCATTTTCTGATTTCATGGCTGCAGCCACTGTCTGTAGTGATTTTGGAGCCCAAGAAGAAGAAATGTGTTACTACTTCCACCTTTCCCCTTCTATTTTCCTAGCAGTCTTGGGGCCGTATGCCATGATCTTATTTTTTTTTTAGTATTTAGTCTTAAGCCAGCTCTTTCACTCTCCCCCTTTACCCTTATCAAAAGACTCTTTAGTTCCTTTTTGCTTTCTGCCATTAGAGTGGTATCATCACATATCTGAGGTTGTTGATGTTTCTCGCACTTATATTGATTCCAGCTTGTAACTCATCCAGCCCATCATTTCTCATGAGGTACTCTGTGTATAAGTTAAATAAGCAGGGTGACAATATACAGGCTTGATGTACTATTTAGCAAAAATGTAAAAGCTATTCATAAAATTTACATGGATTTCAAGAGACCTCACAGCAAAATAATCTTGAAAAAAAGATCCACACTTCCTGATTTTGAAACTTATTAAAAACCACTAGTAATCAAACAGTGTGATATTGTATTGCACAAGGAACTCTTCCCAATGTAACAACCTAAAGGGGAAAAGAATCTGAAAAAAAAAAAGCATATGTATAACTGAATTGCTTTGGTGTATACCTGAAACTAACACAACATTGTTAATCAACTATACTCTGATATAAAATAAAAAGTTAAAAACTGTGATATTGGCATTAAGAATAACACAGGAATCCATAGAATACAATTGAGAGCCTAAAAATAAACCAAAGTGCCTATGATCAACTGATTCTCAAAATGGCGCCAAGACCATTCAATAGTGCAAGAATAGTCTCTTGACCAAATTGTGCTGGGACTACTGATAACCACATGCAAAAAAATGAAGTTGAATCCCTATTTCCCACCATTTAAAAAGTTAATTTATAATGGATAGAAAATCTAAGCCCTAAACTATATAAGTACCATGCTGCTGCTGCTGCTGCTGCTAAGTCGCTTCAGTCGTGTCTGACTCTGTGCGATCCCATAGACAGCACCTACCAGGCTCCCCCATCCCTGGGATTCTCCAGGCAAGCATACTGGAGTGGGTTGCCATTGCCTTCTCCAAGCACTATACTAAATAAGGACTAAAACTATAACATTTAGAAGAAAACACAGGAAGATCTTTATGACTTTGATTTGGTGAAGGTTTCTTAGAGATGATACCAAAAGCACAACCAAAAGAAGAAAAACAGATATGTTTGGATTAGATCAAATTTAAAATATTTTGTGTATCAAGCACATGTTCAAGAATGTGAAAAGCAACTCACAGAATTAAAGAAGATATTTCTGAATCATGTATCTGATAAGGGTATCCCATGCATAATATATAAAGAACACTTGCAACTCAACAACAAAGAGACAAACTTTCTAATATAATCCATTTGAATTTTTATCTATATCAGTGCATGAATAAAAGAGTTTTTTAAGATAAATTAGTATGTTTTATCTGTAAATCATGAACTAATCCCCAGTAGCTCAGCTGGTAAAGAATCTGCCTGCAAAACAGGAGACCCCAGTTTGATTCCTGGGTCAGGAAACTCTCCTGGAGAAGGGAACGGCTACCCACTCCAGTATTCCGACCTGGATAATTCCATAGACTGTATAGTCCATGGGGTGGCAAAGAGTTGGACATGACTGAGCAACTTTCACTTTTCACTTTAAATCAGAATGTAGAACATACCATACTTAATTCTTAGGAGGTTATTATCAGTTTGCAGATAGCAATGCATTGATTTAAAACACTTATACATGGGAGTCAAGTAGTTAAATTTTCCTTTGAAAGATGTAATATTTGCCTCTCTGTGCATGGGCTACATTAAAACTCTGAATAACTGCTTTTGTTTAGATTAATTCTTCACTTTCACTTATCAAAGTGGAATATTTGAAAATCTTTCTAATTAACTTGATATTACAGTTTAACTTCCATTAAATCAATAATTCATTCAGTTCAGTTCAGTTCAGTTGCTCAGTCGTGTCCGACTCTTTGTGACCCCATGATTTGCAGCACCATCTCCCGGAGTTCACTCAGACTCACGTTCATCGAGTCCGTGATGCCATCCAGCCATCTCATCCTCTGTCGTCCCCTTCTTCTCCTGCCCCCAATCCTTCCCAGCATCAGAGTCTTTTCCAATGAGTCAACTCTTCGCATGAGGTGGCCAAAGTACTGGCATTTCAGATTTAGCATCATTCCTTCCAAAGAAATCCCAGGGCTGATCTCCTTCAGAATGGACTGGTTGGATCTCCTTGCAGTATTTTAATATTATTCTATTGCTGGGATACATCCTCAAGTAAATTTTGCATGTGATTATGCATGTGAAATATAATTTTGAGTTTTTACATATATGAACAATATATGAAAACTTTTCCAGGCCATTTTAAAATAAAGAATCCATTGTTTTATTTTTCTGTTTTGAAAAAGAGGATCTGAACTGATTGCCATTAATTCTATCAAGGACGGTGGAGGAGTGCAGTTGATGAGAATATTTTTCAGTTGATCATCTTGTTTTCAGCCTTTTAACTGCTTGCCATCTTTTATTCATCAAGTCTGCATCCCAACCCTCTGAAGATTATTTTGGGAATGATCTGTACCTCCTTACCTTCAGTCCTCTCCATAAGCCATATTTATGGCTTCAACTACCTGAACTGTGCTTTATGAGTCAATTCCTTTCCACCCGCCTGCTAGAAATCTCTAGCTTGCTGATGACCTACCATTTTTTCTCTTCATTTATTATGCATATAGCTTTTTAAAATGCCTTTACTATCACAGTTTAGGTCTCTCAGAGGGGAGAGAAATAATTACATTTTCCAAGTCCATCTTCAATGAAAACTTTGCTTAACACAATTCACTGACACATCACATTTGGGCATATGAAGATATTTTATTGATGCTTTGTAAAATGGGAAGTCCCACTAGCAATTTATTTTAACGTATGTGAAAAAGTAATGAAAGTGTTAGTTGCTCAGTCACATCTGAATGTGACCCCATGAATTGTAACCTGGCCAACTCCTCTGTCCATGAAATTCTTCAGGCAAGAATACTGGAGGGGTAGCTGTTCTTCTACACCTAGGAACTGAACTCAGGTCTTCTGCATTGCAGGCAGACTCTTTACCATTTGAGCCACCAGGGAAGATCCAAAAGACATTTGACTGTTTTTCCTATTACTTAGCCTGTATTCTCACTACGTACTCCTCTTTTCCCTATTGTATAGGCTTGAAATTTCTTTATGTTTTCACATGTGCTTCAGTTCAGTTCAGTTCAGTCGCTCAGTCGTGTCCGACTCTTTGCGACCCCATGAATTGCAGCACGCCAGGCCTCCCTGTTCATCACCATCTCCTGGAGTTCACTCAGACTCACGTCTATCGAGTCCGTGATGCCATCCAGCCATCTCATCCTCGGTTGTCCCCTTCTCCTCCTGCCCCCAATCCCTCCCAGCATCAGAGTCTTTTCCAATGAGTCAACTCTTTGCATGAGGTGGCCAAAGTACTGGAGTTTCAGCTTTAGCATCATTCCTTCCAAAGAAATCCCAGGGTTGATCTCCTTCAGAATGGACTGGTTGGATCTCCTTGCAGTCCAAGGGGCTCTCAAGAGTCTTCTCCAACACCACAGTTCAAAAGCATCGATTCTTCGGCGCTCAGCTTTCTTCACAGTCCAACTTTCACATCCATANAGTTCAAAAGCATCAATTCTTAGGCGCTCAGCTTTCTTCACAGTCCAAATCTCACATCCATACGTGAACACAGGAAAAACCATAGCCTTGACTAGGCGGACCTTAGTCGGCAAAGTAATGTCTCTGCTTTTGAATATGCTATCTAGGTTGGTCATAACTTTTCTTCCAAGGAGTAAGCGTCTTCTAATTTCATGGCTGCAGTCACCATCTGCAGTGATTTTGGAGCCCAAAAAAATAAAGTCTGACACTGTTTCCACTGTTTCCCCATCTATCTCCTATGAAGTGATTGGACTGGATGCCATGATCTTCATTTTCTGAATGTTGAGCTTTAAGCCAACTTTTTCGCTCTCCTCTTTCACTTTCATCAAGAGGCTTTTTAGCTCCTCTTCACTTTCTGCCATAAGGGTAGTGTCATCTGCATATCTGACGTTATTGACATTTCTCCCGGCAATCTTTATTCCGGCCTGTGTTTCTTCCAGTCCAGCGTTTCAACAAAAGAGTCCGAAATGCAGTTATCCATATCCTTAGGCACCTTGAAATATATTAATCAATGTATTTGGAATATAGAAAAGGAAATATAGTAGTTTTTAAAGTTAACAATACTAGACTTTTTGAGTTAATAAATTTTCTCTTTTGTTATAGATCACTGTACTTTGTTATAAATCACTGTGTCCTTGCTATGCAAAAATGTAACTTAATCACTATCTTAAGACTAAATAGATCTTAAGGGGAACATTGGTGAAAGGACTTTCATTTGCTGGGCTGATGTTTGCTGCTAAATCTCCCATATTCCCTGCTCTTATAATGAATATAACTAGCATATAGGAGAAATAAGTATTAACCTTTAAGATTAATCATGTTAACCTTGGGTTAAGTAAATTCCTTTCCTAGTTGTAACTCACTACACCTTCACCCTATAGGAATGCAACTTTATTTGGAGGGTGGTGCCTGGTTTAAGAAAAAACACCCTTGGAAAAAATAAGTTTTTTGGTTATCAGAAAGAAAGGATCATAAAATGTCAGCAGGTCTCATGGCCAAGAAGATGATGTAACACCCATAAGACCTTTGTATAATTTTATATGAAGCACCTAATTGTGACAAGGGTCAGGTCTGGTGACCCCCACGTGACTCTGTATTCATCCTTATGTATAACAGAAAAGTATATAAACAAACCTAAAAAATAAAGAAATGGGATCAGTTCCTGGAAAGACTGACTCCCTTATGTCTTTCTTTCTTGCTCCCCGTTTCTCTGGCTGAATTCCCATCTGGAGCATGGATGCTATTCTATGTAAACCAAGTTATTCAGCCTCTTTCTCTCCACTAATTTTCCTACTACACTATCCATTTCTAATCTCTTTCTTTAAATATGTCTTTTTCCAAGGTCGCCGACTCCGTCCCCACCTTTGAATCATCCTCAATCCACCGGGGCTGGACCCTGGCAGGTGATGCCATCCAACCATCTTATCCTCTGTCGTCCCCTTCTCTTCCCACCTTCAATCTTTCCCAGCATCAGGGTCTTTTCCAATGAGTCAGTTCTTCACATCAGGCGGCCAGAGTATTGGAGTTTCAGCTTCAACATCAGTCCTTCCAGTGAATACTCAGGACTGATCTCCTTTAGAATGGACTGGTTGGATCTCCTGGCAATCCAAGGGACTCTCAGGAGTCTTCTCCAACACCACAGTTCAAAAACATCAATTCTTCAGTGCTCAGCTTTCTTTATACTCCAACTCTCACATCCATACACGACTACTGGAAAAACCATAGCCTTTGTCTAGACGGACCTTTGTTGACAAGTAATATCTCTGCTTTTTAATATGCTATCTAAGTTGGTCATAACTTTCCTTCCAAGGAGTATATGTCTTTTAATTTCATGGCTGCTGTCACCATCTGCAGTGATTTTGGAGCCCGAAAAACTAAGTCTGCCACTGTTTCCACTATTTCCCCACCTATTTGCCATGAAGTGATGGGACCAGATGCCATGATCCTAGCTTTTTGAATGTTGAGTTTTAAGCCAACTTTTTCGCTCTCCTCTTTCACTTTCATCAAGAGGCTTTTTAGTTCCTCTTCACTTTCTGCCATAAGGGTGGTGTCATCTGCATATCTGAGGTTATTTATATTTCTCCCGGCAATCTTGATTCCAGCTTGTGCTTCACCCAGCCCAGTGTTTCTCATGATGTACTCTGCATATAAGTTAAATAAGTAGGGTGAAGATATACAGCCTTGACGTACTCCTTTTCCTATTTGGAACCAGTCTGTTGTTCCATGTCCCAGTGCTTAGTCCAGAGTAACCCATTGTTGGGATCCCCAGCTTCCTTAGCCCAGCTTTTCACTCCAAATACCCATCCCCATTCAAAGCATTAGTTCAGCTCAGTCGCTCAGTCGTGTCCAACTCTTTGCAACCCCACGAATCACAGCACGCCAGGCCTCCCTGTTCATTACCATCTCTCGGAGTTCCCTCATCGAGTCTGTGATACCATCCAGCCATCTCATCCTCGGTCATCCCCTTCTCCTCCTGCCCCCAATCCCTCCCAGCATCAGAGTCTTTTCCAATGAGTCAACTCTTCGCATGAGGTGGCCAAAGTACTGGAATTTCAGCTTTAGCATCATCCCTTCCAAAGAAATCCCAGGGTTGATCTTCAGAATGGACTGGTTGGATCTCCTTGCAGTCCAAGGGACTCTCAAGAGTCTTCTCCAACACCACAGTTCAAAAGCATTGATTCTTCGGCGCTCAGCCTTCTTCACAGTCCAACTCTCACATCCATACGTGACCACAGGAAAAACCATAGCCTTGACTAGGCGGACCTTAGTCGGCAAAGTAATGTCTCTGCTTTTGAATATGCTATCTAGGTTGGTCATAACTTTTCTTCCAAGGAGTAAGCGTCTTTTAATTTCATGGCTGCAGTCACCATCTGCAGTGATTTTGGAGCCCAAAAAAATAAAGTCTGACACTGTTTCCACTGTTTCCCCATCTATTTCCCATGAAGTGATGGGACCGGATGCCATGATCTTCGTTTTCTGAATGTTGAGCTTTAAGCCAACTTTTTCGCTCTCCTCCTTCACTTTCATCAAGAGGCTTTTTAGCTCCTCCTCACTTTCTGCCATAAGGGTGGTGTCATCAGCATATCTGAGGTTATTGATATTTCTCCCGGCAATCTTGATTCCAGCTTGTGTTTCTTCCAGTCCAGCGTTTCTCATGATGTACTCTGCATATAAGTTAAATAAGCAGGGAGACAATATACAGCCTTGACGTACTCCTTTTCCTATTTGGAACCAGTCTGTTGTTCCATGTCCAGTTCTAACTGTTGCTTCCTGACCTGCATACAGATTTCTCAAGAGGCAGGTTAGGTGGTCTGGTATTCCCATCTCTTTCAGAATTTTCCACAGTTTATTGTGATCCACACAGTCAAAGGCTTTGGCATAGTCAATAAAGCAGAAATAGATGTTTTTCTGGAACTCTCTTGCTTTTTCCATGATCCAGTGGATGTTGGCAATTTGATCTCTGGTTCCTCTGCCTGTTCTAAAACCAGCTTGAACATCAGGGAGTTCACGGTTCATGTATTGCTGAAGCCTGGCTTGGAGAATTTTGAGCATTACTTTACTAGCATGTGAGATGAGTGCAATTGGGCGGTAGTTTGAGCATTCTTTGGCGTTGCCTTTCTTTGGAATTGAAATGAAAACTGACCTTTTCCAGTCCTGTGGCCACTGCTGAGTTTTCCAAATTTGCTGGCATATTGAGTGCAGCACTTTCACAGCATCATCTTCCAGGATTTGAAACAGCTCAACTGGAATTCCATCACCTCCACTAGCTTTGTTCATAGTGATGCTGTCTAAGGCCCACTTGACTTCACATTCCAGGATGTCTGGCTCTAGATTAGTGATCCTCATGATTATCTGGGTTGTGAAGATCTTTTTTGTACAGTTCTTCCGTGTATTCTTGCCACCTCTTCTTAATATCTTCTGCTTCTTTTAGGTCCATACCATTTCTGTCCTTTATTGAGCCCATCTTTGCATGAAAAGTTCCCTTGGTATCTCTAATTTTCTTGAAGAGATCTCTAGTCTTTCCCATTCTGTTGTTTTCCTCTATTTCTTTGCATTGATCACTGAAGAAGGCTTTCTTATTTCTTCTAGCTATTCTTTGGAACTCTGCATTCACATGCTTATATCTGAGGCAAAGCATTAGTCCCCCTAAGGAATTCTGCATCAGGATTGGTTCTAGCCACTGCTTCATAGTCACAAGCCTGGAACCAAAGCCTTTTGCTCTCCCCATAGATTAACTTAAGGAAGCCAGTAACTTTTTCATACAAAGGATCTGACTGTACCCCCATTTCCTGGATGAAAGAGCTCTACACCCTACAATGCTCTCTGGGCCAGTTCACCAGAGAAACTAAGTGTCATATTTTCTCCTCTGGTGCATGACAGGTAATATGGCTGCCTCTAGTGTTTCCAAAATGATTTGTCTGGCACCTCTTTCACTAGAAGGTGTTCGTTGCTCAGTCATGTCCAATTCTTTTCGACCCTATGGACTGTATTAGCCAGGCTCTTCTGTGCACGGAATTCTCTGGTCTAGAATACTGGAGTGGGTTAACATGTCCTCCTCCAGGGGATCTTCCCAACCCAGGGATCGAGCCTATGTCTCCTGCATCCCCTGCACTGCAAGCAGGTTTTATAACCCACTGAGCCACCTTCACTAGAAAGGGGTGGGCGGGGGGAAGTAATCTCTGAAACCACCTGCTGCTAAGGAAGGGAAATGAGATTGCCCTCTGATTGCTCAATAGCACATAATGGGCCAATAAAGAGAAGTGCCGAGCCAGAGATGAAATGACTCCTGGGCCAGCAAGATCTAACTTGCAAACAAATATACAGTAGAAGCTCCCTGAACCAACCCAGCCTCCCTAATGCTGCCTAGAATGTTTCTGACTAATACCCTAGTATGCTGAATGCTCACTTCTGGGTGACTAGGTACTCTCATGTACCAAGTTGATTTCAAGCATAAAAAAGTCAATTATAGTTTCTTCTAAAACTATTTACTTAAGTTATTTAATAAACAATACATAAACTGATGAAATCTGAATGTGAAAAGAATAATAATTGTTCCTTCTTTTAAATTTAAAGCATTAGAAAAACTAAAAAGTGTTAAGAAGGAACCTTACATGGCAAAGGGGACTTTGTGAAGTAATTAAGGACCTTAGGATCGAGAGACTAATCTGCATTATCCTAGTGGACCCAATGTAATCACAAGAGTCCTTTCAGTTAAGAGAGAGGAGACTTAAAATGAGAGATCAAAGAAGATATTACACTTCTGGCTTTGAAGATAAAAGATGATGATATGAGCCAAGGAATGCAGGTAGCCTCCAGAAGCCAGAAAAGGCAAGGAAACTGATTCTGTCCTAGGGCCTCCAGAAGGAAGTCAGCCCTGTCAATACCTTGATTTTAGCACAGTAAAATTCACCTTGGACTTCTGATCTCCAGAACTGTATGATAATAGATTTTTGTTGTGTTAAGCCACAAAATCTGTGTTACTTTGTTGAGCAGCAATAAAAAACTGATATGATAAAAAAAAAAAGTAAATTGCTATCAAATGAAGCACATGTATGAAAACTATAAAAAGCCTAATGTGAAGGGATAATCATAATAATATGGAAAGATTCTGCCCTCAGATTGCTTCCTAAGTGACCTTACATGTCATAGAGGCTACACAATGGATAGAGGATAGAGGCTACAGCCAATTATAGAGGCTGCACAATGAATATCATTTATGTAATACTGGAGTGGGTTGCCATTTCCTCCTCCAGGGGATTTGCCAAACCCAGGGATCAGACTTGCATCTCCTTTGTCTCCTGCATTGCAGGCAGATTCTTTAAATACTGAGCCACTGGGGAAACCCCAGGTAATCCAAACTAAGAATCAAACAAAATCTGAAATGGTGGTGCTACATCAAAACATTAGGGAATGAATTTACATTGGTACTTGTTAATTTTTTTAATGTAATTAAGTGCATCATTTTAAACAACCCTTTAGTCAATTTTGTTGAAGAGGAGATTCTACTACCAAAAAAAAAAAGTGTGTGTCAATCCAAAGGGAAGTGGAGGATCTTCAGTCATCCATGGAAACACACAAGAAAGAGGACTGGAGGCCACCACGAGCCATGCTGGTCTAAGCAACAATGAAAATGTTCCATTGTGGCTCAAGGATGCATCCTGATGGATCTAATCATCAAAGGTGCCCTTATTTAAAAAATGGTTGCAATTTGGATTAACGTGCTNCCATGGAAACACACAAGAAAGAGGACTGGAGGCCACCACGAGCCATGCTGGTCTAAGCAACAATGAAAATGTTCCATTGTGGCTCAAGGATGCATCCTGATGGATCTAATCATCAAAGGTGCCCTTATTTAAAAAATGGTTGCAATTTGGATTAACGTGCTGTCACTACATTTTGAAGTCAGATGGCTAAACATCCTGATTCTGATTTCATCCTGAGTTCATGGCTCCAAGCCATGCTCAGGGCTTCTGCTTATGTAGGACTAATACCCTAGTCAGGCTAACAAAAGCATCCTGTCCACTGAGGGTCATAATTCCCATTATGAATTAATAAATTGGTTTTCTTGATTAATACATTAAACTCATCTACACTTGATTAAACCAAGTTAGCATCACAAAATCTAATCAGTTCTGGGACACCAAGAAGTCAGTTTTTGACACTGATAGACTATGAGCCAGGTCTAGGAAACTAGTGACTTCACCAATGTAAATGCCACATTGTAAGGCCCGACCAGGTATCCAGCCAGCCCTCTTGTCCTGACTTGCCAAGTGTCATTGTGTTCTTTCCATTAGAAACATCTATAGCCACACACACACACAAATACCCTGTGAATGAAATATACTGCCTGCCATATTAGTAAAAGATGTTGCAGACATCAATCCATCACATTATAACCACCCCTACTATGAATTCTGAGAGAACTCAGGAAAGTGAAAGGATGCCCACCATCTAACAGTCAACATCTCTAGCCACCGACCATGGATGGTGCACCCTGAGGAGACACAGGATGGAAAGGCACAGGATACTAGCCCCAGATAGCTGAGGTGCCTAAGAAAGTAATGATTTCTGTGAGCCCAGAGTCTTGCATCTTCTCATACATGGAAAAGCACTAAATTCCTTAACTTGAGATATTTGGTTTTCTTTAGTTAACAGTAACCTTTTGATGCTCCGACTGTCTGGTTTTTGTTGCAAAAACTCTTATATATCCTAGGCTCCTCCTTTATCTCTTGAGAGCAGTCTCTGAAAGTTATCTGAGATGCTGCTCCCACATCATCCCTCCGGATCATCCCCATGCTCCAGCCCCAAGCATCCTGCATCCTGCATCGAACATAGTTCTGTCATAGTCTAGAGAGGACTGTGTCCTTAAAAATATGATTTTCAGTTCATTTCCCTCCCAGTATTACCAAGGTACCTTAATTTCTTGCTTGGAAAAACAAAAGGCTTGATTTTTTTCCAACTATCTTCTATATCATTTCTGCTTAAATTGTGTCAGCATAATTTTCTCTGGGTAATAACACTTCTCATCTTAGCAAAGACATAAAATTACTCATACCCAACACAGGGCCCTAAGGTAGATTTTTCCTTATTTATACCTGGAAGAAATAGTCCAAAGAAACACCAGCCCCTTAAAAATCTGTTGTTATTAAAGAGTCCCCTGTTGCAAGAGAACAGTGGGTTATAGGTCAGTTTTATGGGCTGAGCACCTCAGCTATTTATTGTAATGCAATTACCATACCAATTCAACCATTACATGATGCTGGGTCTGCTTCTCATTAGAATGAGAACATTTAAAAATAGCAGAGAAATTTGCAAAGCCTGAAATCTTTTCAGGAAGGCAAAAATTCATAGGAAGTAATTGTGTCTTATCTCTCCCTCCACCCTCCCTACTGCACTTCCCAGGTTGTAAGTTAATTATTTTGGCAAAGAGGCTCAGCAGGAAACAATGGGAACTTCTAAGAATACCACCAGAATAACATGTTATCAGCAGATTTCTTTCCCAGGACACTGTCATTGGTTTCATTAGGAATGGCATTATTAGCTACCATTATAAGCTGGCCTTTTCTGGATTCTTCTTTATGCTCAACCAGCAAAGTGAATTGAACTCTTCATTCTGCTTCCTCTAGTTGATCTCAGTGGAGATACACAGAGAGGTCAACAGCCTGAACTGTTTTCATTAACTGAGGCCATCAAAGAAGCCCCAGAGAAAGAAGGAAACCTAGTAACCAGATGCAAGTTAACACTAAAAGGATTTAGGGTGCAAATAAAATGCTAGGAGGTGTGCACATTTGTAAGCGATAGTATAACTCAAGGAGAAGGACACAATGGCCATAAAAACTTTTTTCTGGCCTATGTTCTCATTTTCATCTACTCCTCTAAAATATTCACTTCTTTATTTTTCTGGGCTCCAAAATCACTGTAGATGGTGACTGCAGCCATGAAATTAAAAGACACTTACTCCTTGGAAGGAAAGTTATGACCAACCTAGACAGCATATTAAAAAGCAGAGACATTACTTTGCCAACCAAGGTCCATCTAGTCAAGGCTATGGTTTTTCCAGTAGTCATGTATGGATGTGAGAGCTGGACTATAAAGATAGCTGAGCACTGAAGAATGGATGCTTTTGAACTGTGGTGTTGAAGAAGACTCTTGAGAGTCCCTTGGACTGCCAGGAGATCCAACCAGTCCATCCTAAAGGAGGTCAGTCCTGAACATTCATTGGAAGGACTGATGCTGAAGCTGAAACTCCAGTACTTTGACCACCTGATATGAAGAGCTGACTCATCTGAAAAGACCCTGATGCTGGGAAAGATTGAGGGCAGGAGGAGAAGGGGATGACAGAGGATGAGATGGTTAGATGGCATCACCAACTCAATGCACATGGGTTTGGGTGAACTCCAGGAGTTGGTGATGGACAGGGAGGCCTGGCATGCCACAGTTCATGGGGTCACAAAGAGTTAGACACAACTGAGCAACTGAACTAAAAATATTCACTTGGCTTGAGTTTTTATCATTTGTTAATATGCCTATGCTAAAATTTAGAAACAAATGAATTCTTATCATGTAATTGTCATTTGTAAACACTATTTGGAGACAGCTTTGAGGACTATATAAGCATGTCCCTAGAGAAATGGCTCATTTCTGGGCTGAGACACAGAAAGTACAAGATGAGCCTGGAGCATCTCTTTTTTTTTTTTTTTTGCCATAACATAAGAAAATAGTCAATGAATAATGGAAACATGCATTAAGAGGCTTCCACTATTCAAACTGCTGAAAATTTGAGCATCAAATAAATAAAATTTAAAAAACAAAGCAACAAATTACAAATCACTAAAAATAAAATAGGAATCCATGCATGACCATTAATTTCATGTAACAACTTGACTGGGCTATGGGAAGCCCAGATATCTAATTAAATGCTACTTCTGAGTTTGTCTATGCGAGAACTTTTGGAAGAGATTAGTACTTGAATAGGTGGGCTGTGTAAGGCATATTGCTCTCCCCAGTGCAGGTGGGTACCATCTAATTCATTGAGAGTCTGAACAGTAGAAAAAGGTAGAGAAAGGTTGGATTTGCCCTCTCTCTGTCTGATTGCTGGAGCTGGGACCTCTTGTCCGGCCCTCCTTGGCTCTTTGGTTCTCAGGTCTTCAGACTTGGACAAGAATCTATAATATCATAGCTCCCTTGAATCTCAGGCCTCCAACCTACACCACTGGCCTTCCTGGGTCTCCAGCCTGCAGACGGCAGATGTGGGATTCCTCAGTCTCCATTATCTCATGGGCCAATACCATATAATACATTTCTCAGTAGATGATTGATTGATAGACGAATGTTTTGCTTCTCTGGAGAATCCTGACTAATACACAATGAGTCCATGTATATTAATAAGCTCAGGTTTGCATGCAAATGGCCACTAGTAAATATAGAACGAGTGATGGAATGGAGAATCACCATTAGGGAGCCACTATCTATGGAGAAGGCAATGGCAACCCACTCCAGTACTCTTGCTTGGAAAATCCCATGGACGGAGGAGCCTGGTGGGCTGCAGTCCATGGAGTCACTAAGAGTCGGACACGACTGAGTGGCTTCACTTTCACTTTTCACTTTCATGCATTGGAGAAGGAAATGGCACCCCACTCCAGTGTTCTTGCCTGAAGAATCCCAGGGACGGGGGAGCCTGGTGGGCTGCCATCTATGGGGTCACACAAAGTCGGACACAACTAAAGCGACTTAGCAGTAGCATAGATGTAGAAGGATATTCACATGATCTTGGAATATCTCCACAAGTACAGAGGGAAAACTGGTAAAGAAACTTGACAGACACTAAGATAATCAGGTGATCAAGGTTCATATCATCAGTTGTGGGACCAGCCAAGAGCGTGCCCCCTGAAATGATGCCCTGAAAAGGGGTGATTCATGAGGGACTCCTGTCAAGAATGCACACAACCTGAGTCTGGCTTGAGGAAATACCAGACAGTTGAGCGTAACCTTACAACATGAAAGGCCTGTAATGTTTAAAACCACCAAGGACATGGAAAACAGGGGAAAACCATGGAACTCTTCCGTCCCTGAAGAGACTCAGGAGACCTGAACCCTGCATTACACCACGGGGGCCTGATGGGACCCCAGACCAAGACCACAGGATGAAAGAATAGATGCAATATTATCAACTGGAAAGGCTGGGTGATGGGGCTGTAGGAGTACTTTGTACTGTTCTGGCAACTTTTCTGTGAGCTTGAAATTATTTCAAAACAATGATTCTAAGAAAAAGAATAAAGCATCGTTTGCTTCTGTGATATGCTATCACTCAATATTATTTTCAAGCATATATATGAATAACAAGCAAAGGGGCAACTGCAGTGAGCAGCTCCATTGCACTCTATATGGTCCCAGTATACGTCAGTTCATTAGAAGTTAAGCCTCAACAGGTTGAGTAACTTAGAGTTTCCGCCTAAGGAAGGAAGTCAGCAGGAACCAATTATTAAGAGCACAACCTGTGACTCTTTAGCCCTAGAAATATCACTGGGCTGACATCCCTTGTTGAAATAAACAATCTGGGGACTTCCCCAGTGGTTCAGTGGTTAAGGATCCACCTACAAATGCAGGGGACACGGGTTCAATCCATGTCATATGGAAGATCCCACGTGCCATGGAGCCCTGAGCCTGCATGCCGCAGCCACTGAGCCTGCAATCTAAAGCCCATGCTCTGCAACAAGAGAAGCACCTGCAGTGGGACGCCTGCACTGCAACGAGGAGTAGCCTCTGCTTGCCACAACTGGAGACAGCCTGCATGGAGCACTGGAGACCCAGTGCGGTCATAAATGAATAAACAATCCTTTAAAAATAAAGAGTCTAATCTACAAATGAGTAAAAGGCTACCCCACACCTTGATTACTCCAGGAAGCTTTAGAGAATCATCTGTGTAGCCACAAGTCTGGTGCATTACATACAAATTTTCAACTCTCCTCTCAACATGGCCAAAGCTCTGGGCAGAGGAGGCAGGGGTCATGAGTGAGAAGCCTAGGGAGCAAAATTTAAGGAGGCACTCACTCTTAGTGTCTGGGTACAACCCTAAAAGTGACTGCAGTCATCCTCCATTTGCGGCAACATGGATGGACCCACGGATTATCATGCTAAGTCAAAAAGAGAACACAAGTGTCATCTGATATTGCTTATATGTGGAATCTAAAATATGACACAAATGAACATATATAAAAAACAGAAATAGACTCACAGACATAGGGAACACACTTGTAGTTGCCAAGGGAGAGGGTGGTGGGGGACGCAAGGATTCGGAGTTTGGAATTAGTAGATGCTCTATCAAATACAGAATGGATAAACAACTAGTTCCTACTGGTATAGCACAGGAAACTATAGTCAATATCCTTCAATAAACCATAATGGAAAAGAAAACAATTTTTAATCGAGTCCATCCTTATTTTTGTACCCCGGGTGCCCTACTTCACCTCATCCTAGTCCTGGCCCAGACTCTTACAGATTCTGATATAGGCAGAGATGGGCTTCAGGCATCCCCATTGCTTAGAAGTTCCCCAGAGGATTCTGATCATCAGTCAGCATTAGGGTGTGTTTGTCTAGCCCAGGGTTACCAGAGTGCAGTCCAGGTTAGCAGCAGCACCAACACCACCCAAAGATTCACTAGACTTGCAAGTTCTCAGCCTCATCGCAGACCTCCTATGTTGGAAACCCCAGAGCTGGGGCCAGCAATCCATGTCTTAACAAGCCCTTTATGTGACTCTGATGTACACTGAAGTGTAAGAACCACGGAACTGACCTAGATGTAACACAAAGATATGCTGAAGCCCAGAGAGAGTAAAAGACTTGCTCAAGGTCAGTTGGTGTCACACCGAGGTAGAAAGAGAATAGAGGCCTTTTAAAAAGAAGTGAGGATAACTTCAACAAATCACTGAACAGAGTTTCTCAACACGCTACAGTTCTTTTGATGGAAAATTTCTGAAAAAGCAGTGAATATTAAAGTGAAAGTAAATGCCAAATAGCTTCCCAAAGTTGATGAGAAAATGCTCCAAAAGTAATTGTGGCGATATAGTTAACACATGATTTTTCTTTTGAGAGAAGCAAATTAATTCACATGTCCCTTTCTACCCATAGATAAAATTATCTGTCAAAAGACTTACCAGCTACTCAGTAGCAGCCAATTCTAGGTTATAGACGGATGAGTCACTCACCAGGTGTTGCTGATTCTTATAATGACGCTCCTGGAAACTGGAATCTTCTTCAATAGAACTGACTTCTTGAGTGGAACCATCCCGATTGACTTTGCTGTGATGATTATGCAGGAAGTGTGTTTATCAGCCCTCGTGAAGTGTTCATCACTCCGTTGCATCCAACTCTTTGCGACCCCATGGACTGTAGCCCTCCAGGCTCCTCTGTTCATGGAATTATCTGGGCCAGAATACAGGAGTGGGTAGTCATTCCTCTCCAGGGGATCTTCCCAACCCAGGGATCAAACCAGGTCTCCTGCATTGAAGGCAGAGTCTTTATCATCTGAGCCACCAGGGAAACCCATCAGCCCTGGTGCATCATGTCAATTGGCTTGACCTCTCCTCATGTTTCAGCCATTGACCAGTCCCTGCATGGGGTCACTCAGCCTGCAAAGGTGTAACCTGGAGGGTCTTCAGTAAATGTGGGGAATGGTCATGAGACCATTCTTGACCAATGAATATAGAGCCTAATGTTCAGCTCACTTGTGGCCCCAAAGCACCACCCTGAGCCCATTTCATATTCATGTGAAAAATTTATTAATTCCCCCAAACTTATATTAGCTCATGTAAAGCTAATGAGCCCCAATCAGGAGGGAGGACAGGTCCAGGTTTTATGAGTCTTAAGCCTATACAATTTGGAGAGTAAGGGATTTTTAGGAAAACAAATACAAAATTACAAATACAGAACTACATACGAAAGTAAATATTTGCTTAGAATGAGAAAATAAATTACAAAAATAATTTACAGAAAATGAGTTGCTGGCACCCTAGAGATCCAGGTGCCTTTCCTATGAGATCTCCTAGGCAACTGACCGGGAATGCTTATATAGACAGAAGCTTCCTGATGGCTGTCAGCCTTTCACTCCTGACTCCTTAGCTCCCGGGACACAAAGGGGTCTGTGCCAGAGAAGAGCCCTGAAGCCCAAGCTTCATAAGCTTTACGGTCACTCTGCCTCCTCTGATCAACAGACATTTCCAGCTGTAACCACACCTTCTATGGTTCAGAAGGGAGGCATTGCCTGCAGGTGGAAGGTGTGCAGGCAAGGAGGGGCTGGAGGCAGGTTGGGGCATAAGCAGAGCAGATCTGACACCCATATCTTCTGCTTCCAGGTGCTCATGGGAACAGGCTTCTGCCATCATAAAGTGAAGTGAAGTCGCTCAGTCGTGTCCGACTCTTTGCGACCCCATGGACTGTAGCCTACCAGGCTTCTCTGTCCATGGGATTAGTGAGCAGTAATGGAAACCATCACTCTTGCCTCCCTTTGCCCTCAACCTTCAGCAGAGACGTGATGTCCTATGAGACAAGATCCTCCTCATTGGGCAGAACTACCTCATTCACGTCAGAACATCTGCATCTCTGAACCCACCCCAGTCATTTTGGTATCCAACCCCCCACACTCCCAGATGCCCAAGGAGAGGTGTCAGTTGCACCCACATTTGGGCACCACTGCAATCCCATGGACTATAGCCCACCAGGCTTCTCTTCCAGGCAAGAATACTGGAGTGGGTTGTCATTTCATTTTACAGGGGATCTTCCCAACGTAAGACCAGGGGTTGAACCTGGGTCTCCTGAATTACAGGCAGATTCTTTACCTTCTGGGCCACCAAGAAGCCCCCAAGAGGTTAAGGACTCAAACCACAAAAACAGAATTACCTTTGAGGTCAGCCTTACACATAAACTCAGTGTGATTTCAGGGACTGGACATCCCTGGAGCTTGTAAAAGCTTTTCCAGTCTTGCTCAGCAAAGCCTGAGACTCAGTTCAAAATTCTCTCACCCTTCTCTCAGAGGTCAGGTCAAAACACAATACCACTGAGAAAGGTAACACATGGACTGCACCTCTGGTATCTTCAAGAGAGAGAGATTATAATCTCAGGGACTCTCATAACTCAATGTGAAGAAGAATCATCTTGGGGCTCATCATACTGATTGCTCTGTCCCTCCCCTAGGTTTACCCCTTTAATTTGAAAGTGAAAGTCGCTCAATCGTGTCCAGCTCTTTGCGAACCCATGGCCTGTAGCCTGCCAAGCTCTTCTGTCTATGGATTCTCCAGGCCAGAATACTGGAGTGGGTAGCTGCTCTCATCTCCAGGAGATCTTCCCAACCCAGAGATTGAACCCAGATCTCCTGCATTGCAGGTGGATTTTTAC
This sequence comes from Oreotragus oreotragus, assembly GCA_006410675.1. Lineage (NCBI taxonomy): Eukaryota > Metazoa > Chordata > Mammalia > Artiodactyla > Bovidae > Oreotragus > Oreotragus oreotragus. The sequence continues at coordinate 38,496 of SJYX01008679.1, read as the reverse complement.
CATCTGACCCATGAGGGAAGCCCCTTTACTTTTTAGTTCTTACTAAAAATAAATGCCTGGAAGTCTATATTTTTAGTAAGAATCATTCTGATGAAAGCTATCCTCAGACCACAGTTCAAAATCATTACTTTGGTGTTTTCATAGAAGAAATATGAGACATTTCGATAATTAGCAATAATTTTCATTTATTGACATGTATTATGTACTTACAAAGATAAGTAGGTTACTCTGTTTGAGTCAGAATTGAAATTCAGATATATCTGACTCTCTAGTCACTCTCAACAATTATATTATTTCAAATCTCTCACTAAATTGAGGGGAGCGGGAACCAGGAAGTTAGGGCATGTGGTGGAGAGAGAGGTCTCAGAGCAGAAAAAGAAAACATACAGACAGAAATTCGGCTGACTTTACACTCAATAATCTTTACCTCAAACTGTGAAAAAATAAGCAGAGCTATGAGCAGGGAAGATTTTATGATCATCTTGGTTGAGTATAAATGCAACTTCAGGGCAACCTTGTGTTCTTATAATTAGTTTCTCTGCATAGTTTGGGTAATTAAACCCCCTGGAGAGGATCTGTGGGATTCCTGAATGAAGTGAGGCATAATATAGTGAGGTCACTGCGTGGTTTCAGGAGGTTTCTGCTGTGGTTTTCCCAAGAGGAGATGAGAAAGCAAGACCGTCGGATTATGTCACAAGTAGCAATATAGTCATAATTTGCCCTTATCTTGTTCGGGTCTTTTCCAAGACATTAAAACACTAAGTATTTTTTTATACCAGGATTAGAGTAACTCTATGTGTCTGAAAAGCCTGCTTGATCTATTGCCTTATACCAGTTGAGTGGACAAGGACATTTCTTTCCTATTTGAAGACTTGGCTTGTATTCGAATTAATTGCTAATATTTGAGTGGTTAATATATGCCAGGTACTCTGTCCAATATTCTATGTGAAAAAAAAACTAATCCTGCAACACCAAGTGAGGCCTCCGTTTTAAGGATGAGAAAACCAAGGCTGTGAGTCATTAACAAATGGCCACATAACCGCTGCTCCTAAACAGCAGAGCTGGAATCCCAAGCACCGTCTGTCTGACTCCAGAGCTTGAGTGGGTAACTACTGCATAACATTGCCTCCTAGTAAGAGCCCCTGGATACAGGCACAGGAGTGATGGCTGAGAGCATACAGCCTGCTACTGAGGTTCAGACACAGGTATAGAATAGAACCTTGGCAAATGAGCCAAGCGTGTGGCCTCTTGAGACTCTCTGAGCCCCAAAAGATTTCCTAACAGGCAAGCTCACAAAGCAGGAGGTCAGACAGCCTTATGCTCTGTCCTCTGACCATCTGTCACCACACACTGAATTACAGGTTTCTAGCCACCTATCCTATATATATACAGTATATGCATCATTATACTGCAAACTTGTCTTCAGCAGAATGTTCAATGGCAGCGGAGAGAATCCCACCTTGATGTATCTAAGGCAGACTGATGAATTTGTTATAAGAATACTGACCTGTCTCACATAACCAAACCCCAAGATAGATGCAGAAATAACTGGACCTTGAGAACTATGGGAGCCAGACACTTACTGCCTTTAAAATGTTCCCTCTCCTCTTCTCTCCTTCTCTCCCCTCCCCTTTTCTCTCCCCTCTTTTTTACCTCTCTCCCTTTCTCTCTCTCAACTCAAAACTTCCTGAGATGAAATGAGATTGGCCTGGCTTGGACAGGTGTCTAGCCCTTGGATCCATCAGCTGTAGACACACAGCCACTAGAAACCATTCTCTGCATGGGCACAGTCCCAAAGAAGGGAAAACGCCCTGAGCTGGGCACATATCTCTTTGTATATTCGCTCCAAAGCTGAAAGTAATTAATTATTTAACTTGGAGCAGCTCAAATTTAATTTCACAAAGCTCTGTCATTACACTGGGGCCTCATTCCGATTCTTATTAAACAGAAAATAATTAATAAAAACTAACGGTGCCCCAATGCCAAGGCAGTACTCTGGGCTCCCTGAATGGACAATCAGCTCTCTCCAGTTCAAATGAGTATAGCTTCTTTCCTGTATGAAGCTCAAGATCAGATGTTCTTTAACATATGGGACGCCTCGATGTTTTACTAATACAGTGCTTCAGAAGAGAGCATTAACTCTTGGCAAATAATCATTGGCATTACTTTAACCTGGATTAAGTATACCTGGAGCCTTTCTTCATCCCTAAACCGTACAGATAATGGTTGGGTCATGGAGGCAATTTTAAAAAGAAAACAAAAAGTAATAAACAGTGGAGTGAGGGAAGGCTGATAATGGATTAGGTAACAACATCCGTTATCAAAATAAGAGCTATCTGGACTGATAATGTGGCCAAAAAAGAAATTAGTGGTAATTAATAATGCTTATTTATTTTTCACAAATCACTTGGCATCATATCCTCCATAAAGCCTGCCCTGACCACCTACCTCGGGGCTAAGCGGGTCTCTCAATTGGCCTTATAGCATATATTTCACAATATTGCAGTTACCTCTTGATTTGTCTGTATCCCCACTAACCCATGTTTAGGCCCTGCGTTGGCAAGGGTCTCGTATAGACAGCTCACCATTGTATGGCTCCCCAGTGCTTAACACAATGCCTGGCATATAGAATGCACTCAATAAACATCTGCTATGTTACTAAGCTATGTAGAGTCAACGTAAATTGACTTCAGGGCCTAGGCAAGGAACATCATGGTCCTAGTGGTAGTGCTGATACTGATTTCTGAGCTCCTGCTGTCCTAGGAAATCCACCTCTATCCACAAATATGACGGGATAATTGAACGAGAATAAAATGAGGATGCTGCTCATGCATGTCTTATGGAATGTAGCAGATTTATAGGAGTTAGCCCTGAAAAGTCTTGGGAGGTCAGCAAAGTAGGGAGGCGTAGTGACTATAAATGCCGTTGAGGCCAGAGGTTAATTGGGTTCAGAGTCTTCTCCTTTGGAAGTTCCATGAATATAATCTAATCTCTTACTTAGTTCAACTGTCTCTTCTCTGTCATGCACCAGTGACCTCACAGTACCTGAGACCCACAACATTCTTAAAGGAATGTCCCAAAGCAATAAGAAATTTTCAGAAAGCAAGTAGCCAATACAATCCCATGGGCAGAGAGAGGCTGCTTGCTAATGTCAAGCAAAAAAAGTCATCAAAACGCCTTCTCTGCTATCCTCTGTAGAATAGCCCACTGTAACCACTTTAAAAGAAAAAAAAAGTTTTGCAAGATATTCTTTTGTGTCTTGAAAATTTATTATTCCTTCCACCAGCCACTCTAGCTGAAAATAATCCCAATTCTCTTAACCTTTCTTCAGAAGGTCTGTTTAATCAATTTTTATTGCTCTCCTCTGGGCACTCTCTGAGTTTGTTAGATTTTCTTCAATCCTGAACTGGACAAAGTACTTTAATAAGGGTTGCCTCCCACTGCTTCGAGCTGTCTCTTATACACATCTAGATGTGTATAAGAGACAGGTATACATCAGTTCATTAGAAGTTAAGCCTCAACAGGTTGAGTAACTTAAAGTTTCCGCCTAAGGAAGGAAGTCAGCAGGAACCAATTATTAAGAGCACAACCTGTGACTCTTTAGCCCTGGAAATATCACTGGGCTGACATCCCTTGTTGAAATAAACAATCTGGGGACTTCCCCAGTGGTTCAGTGGTTAAGGATCCACCTACAAATGCAGGGGACACGGGTTCAATCCATGTCATATGGAAGATCCCACGTGCCATGGAGCCCTGAGCCTGCATGCCGCAGCCACTGAGCCTGCAATCTAAAGCCCATGCTCTGCAACAAGAGAAGCACCTGCAGTGAGACGCTTGCACTGCAACGAGGAGTAGCCTCTGCTTGCCACAACTGGAGACAACCTGCATGGAGCACTGGAAACCCAGTGCGGTCATAAATAAATAAACAATCCTTTAAAAATGAAAGAGTCTAATCTACAAATGAGTAAAAGGCTACCCCACATCCTGATTACTCCAGGAAGCTTTAGAGAATCATCTGTGTAGCCACAAGTCTGGTGCATTACATACAAATTTTCAACTCTCCTCTCAACATGGCCAAAGCTCTGGGCAGAGGAGGCAGGGGTCATGAGTGAGAAGCCTAGGGAGCAAAATTTAAGGAGGCACTCACTCTTAGTGTCTGGGTACAACCCTAAAAGTGACTGCAGTCATCCTCCATTTGCGGCAACATGGATGGACCCACGGATTATCATGCTAAGTCAAAAAGAGAACACAAGTGTCATCTGATATTGCTTATATGTGGAATCTAAAATATGACACAAATGAACATATATAAAAAACAGAAATAGACTCACAGACATAGGGAACACACTTGTAGTTGCCAAGGGAGAGGGTGGTGGGGGACGCAAGGATTCGGAGTTTGGAATTAGTAGATGCTCTATCAAATACAGAATGGATAAACAACTAGTTCCTACTGGTATAGCACAGGAAACTATAGTCAATATCCTTCAATAAACCATAATGGAAAAGAAAACAATTTTTAATCNGGGGGGGGGGAAAGAAGCAGGGAGGGGCAGCAATGCCAGGAGATTTTGTGTGTGAAAGCACTCCGTAAGTCCTTGATCGCTAGACTGCATATCTCCAACTAAGCTCCTCACTCCTGGGAAGAAGGAAGAGGAAATGATTCTATCATTTATTCACTTATGCCTTCAGCATAACTGTACTACGCAATCACTTTGTGCCAGACACTGTACTAGGTATGAAGGATATATGATGATATATAAGAAGTGCCTTCTAGTCCCTCAGAAAATAATGGCATGGGTTTTAGAAGGACTTTTAAAAAACTGTAGTGTTAAGAAATATTCCAGATGTTTTTGCATACACCATGTCATTCGAACCTTGCAATAAGCCCACTTTTGTTCCTGGTTTAAATAGGAGAAACTGAAGCTCAGAGATATCCTACCTAGAGCTGTGCTGAAGAAAAAAACATGTGAGTTTGACCAAGTTGGAATGTGACACTGCTAGTTTGTGTCTTTCTACCTGCTTTTAGGATGATACTTGTACTGGAGGTATCTAGTGTCTTCAGGTTACTCTACATTGTAGAAGAGTGTGGCAGACCCTCACTCCCTCTGCCTGGGATGACACATCAGAGCCCCTCCCACACCACGTGGTAAAAACACCTGGCCAGGCTCAGACCCTCCCTTAAACACCCTGCTAACCCTGATGAGCGGTCAAGCATCTTCGCCCTGGAGAAACACACACTTGAGTTAAAGGGCCTGAAAATTCTTGTAAGACTCTGAGCATGTTGCCTAGGCTCTCTATGTCTCATTTTACCATCTGTGAAATTGAAATCATTCCCCCGACCTCCTTTAAGTGCTATGACGATTAACGATTTCACATGATGTCCAGGGATTTGAGAATGTGAACTGTGGGCGGTGGTATCACTCTTATTGCTTCTGATGACAATGACAGCACTCATCAAGAGACAAACCGAAACCTCTTAATATTCTCCTGAGTAGCTTCAGAGACAGCTGGCATCACTCTACAAGAGGAACTAACATAAACACTAACATTTCAAAGGCTGTACTTACTTCCTCTAAGAATTTTGTCTGAACCTGGGTAAACAACCACCAGCTCCTTGCAGTCCAAATATCCCTAAACATAAGTTCAATGAAGCTGGAAAAGACTGGCCAGCTGTTTATCCAAGTTGTCCTTTCCTCCTGGGCCCACAGCTGGATGACATTCCTGAGCCTGCCTTGCAGTTGGGTTGTTAGGTTTGATCATGTGAGTCACTCTAGCCAGCTGAAAGTGGTAGAAAGTGGTTTCTGACTCCTGCAGGTCCAGGATATAAAACCCTTCCATGCACAATCCTTCATTCTCTGTCTTAGTTTCTTATCGCTGTATAACAAATCACCCAAAGCCTCAGCAGTTTAAAGTAATAAATGCCTATCGTCTCACACAATTTCAGAAGGTCAGGAACCCAGGACTGGTTTTCCTGGGTGTTTCTGCCTCAGGGTTTCTCACAAGGTCATGGCAGTCAAGCCATCCACTGAGGCCGTGTCATCTGCAGGCTCACCTGGACCTGGAGGATCCGCGCCCCAGGAGGCTCCTTGAGAGGGCTTCTGGCAGGTGGCCTCATCTCCTGGCTGGCAATTGGCAGAAGTCCTTAGCTCCTCACCACCTGGGCCTCTTTCTCCACACGCCTGCCTGAATGTCCTTGTCACAAGGCAGCTGGCTCCCCTCGGTGTAAACCGTCAGAGGGAGAGAGCGAGCAGGAAGCTGCGGTGCCTGTATGGTCTGGTCTCGGGAGCTGCCCACTATCATTTCTGTTTTCCCATTCATTAGAAGCAAGTCCCCTCTCAAGAGGAAGGGAATAAAGCACCATCTTGTCAAGTACATCCAAGCCACGTGCACATAAAAAGACCACCAAGGAGGGAATTGCCTGATGGTGCAGGGTTAAGAATCCCCTTCCAGCGCGGGGGGTGTGAGTTTGACCCCTGGTCAGGAAACTAGGATCCCACATATGGTGCCACAACCAGAGAGCCCACACGCCGCAGCCAGAAGCCTGCACCACAACCAGAGAGCACACACGCTGCCGCCAGAAGCCTGCACCACAACACGGGGCCCACGCGCTGCAACAAGAGAAGCCTGCACCACAACACGGGGCCCACACGCTGCAGCCAGAGAAGCCTGCACCACAACACGGGGCCCACGCGCTGCAACAAGAGAAGCCTGCACCACAACACGGGGCCCACGCGCTGCAACAAGAGAAGCCTGCACCACAACACGGGGCCCACGCGCTGCAACAAGAGAAGCCTGCACCACAACACGGGGCCCACGCGCTGCAACAAGAGAAGCCTGCACCACAACCAGAGAGCCCACACACTACAGCCAGAGAAGCCTGCACCACAACACGGGGCCCACGCGCTGCGACAAGAGAAGCCTGCACCACAACACGGGGCCCACGCGCTGCGACAAGAGAAGCCTGCACCACAACACGGGGCCCACACGCTGCAGCCAGAGAAGCCTGCACCACAACACGGGGCCCACGCGCTGCCGCCAGGGCCCGGCACGGCCAAAAGTTTACAAACAGTTGTTTTCAGAGATCACAAAGGATGTGTGGCCGTTCTAAAGCCACGTTACTCTTTCCCACCATATTCCAGCTGAACAGAGGAAACGACAAGGATCCAGAAGAGGCTGGAGCCTCAAGACGAAGGAGCTCAGATTCTTGAATGACCTTCCAGAGTAGGGCCTCCCTTCTATCCACTGAGCCTGTGACGTGAATGAGGAATGAATTTCTCTTTTGCTAAACCACTGAGCTCAAAGGAGTTCTGCCTCCCTCAGTGAGGGAGTGAAAGTCGCTCAGTTGTGTCCAACTCTTTGCGACCCCATGGACTACGTAGTTCATAGAATTCTCCAGGCCAGAATGCTGGACTGGGTAGCCTTTCCCTTCTCCAGGGGATCTTCCCAACCCAGGGATCGAACCCAGGTCNCAGTTGTGTCCAACTCTTTGCGACCCCATGGACTACGTAGTTCATGGAATTCTCCAGGCCAGAATGCTGGACTGGGTAGCCTTTCCCTTCTCCAGGGGATCTTCCCAACCCAGGGATCGAACCCAGGTCTCCCGCATTGCAGGCAGATTCTTTACCAGCTGAGCCACCAGGGATGCCTCCCTCAACTAGTTCACTAAATTACAAAGAATGGAGCACATGTTATCCAGTGATGTTTTGACAAAAACATTTTATAGCAGACAAATACTAGCTATTTACTATATTTACAAAAGTAATCCAAAGAGTGATATTTGTGAAATTCAATATCAAGGTTGTATTTATAACCCTTCTCCCCATTATGAATGAAGCTCTCTGGATGAGTCAGTGGGTAAAGAATCTGCCTGCAACACAGGAGACACTGGGACACAGGTTTGATCCCTGGATGAAGAAGATACCCTGGAGTAGGGAATGGGGACCTACTCCAGTATTCTTCCCTGGAAAATCCTCTGGACAAAGGAGCCTGGTGGGCTACAGTCCATGGTGTCACAGAGTCAGACACAACCGAGCAACTAAGCTTGCACACCATTATGAACTCCAAACCTGTCTTGCTTCTTTGCAGAGCACTGATGGAAGAGCCCGTAAACTACATTCCCTCACTCACTATGTCACGGAACCCCCAGGCCTTGAGGTCATATGGGTCTGAAGCCTTTCCCGCCAGGCCCAGTTCCTGCATTCTCAGACTCTGCCTTATTGAGTAATATCCCCAAATGTTTTAGTTCAACTGACTTCAAAACTCTGTACATTCCTTCCATGAGCCTTGGCAGAAAGAAACACACTGGTTCCTAAAGTGACTCTGCCAATAAAGGGAAGACTTTCCTCCACTGGGCTGCCCTGCCTGGCTCTCTACCCTTGGAAGTAACAGCCTGTCAAAATCTTAGTTGCTTCACTTTTAAAAGTTGGATTAACAACTTTGAAGCCACAGTTCCCTTCATTTACTGATTTTTGCAGACTTAAGAAAACAGATTTTGACTTTTTTTTTTAAGAAAGAAATCAGTGTGCTTTTATCAGAGTATTTGTTTAATGTGTGAAGAGAAAATAACACCATTATCCAACAGACAAAAATGTTTTCTCTGTAACTCCAAGGTAAAAAGCCTTAATCTTTAGGGTGGATTATTTTAATGGCAACCCAACATTCCTCCCTGTGGCCATTCCCCTTGCTATGTGGGTTACAGCCATTTATAGTTAAAATAATAAATGATTGTTATTTTAAGCCAACAAGTTTGGGGACAGTTCATTACATAACAATAGCTGAGTGATACAGAAATTGGAACGTAGAAATGGGTCCTGCTGCAACCAAGCACCTAAATTATGAGGCATTAACTTTGGAAGTAGACGATGTGTGTAGGCTCAGAAAATAGCAAAGAAAGTGTTAAGGAAAGCTAGAGGCATGGTTAGAAAACACACGAGGCTGGGAAACGACGCACTTCATTGTGGGGACATGAGACATTTGGTTAATCTGTCGCCTGTGTCACTTGGAAGACAGAAAATATATCTAATAAGCTTTTGAACTTGTCCAAGGCAGCCTCTTCTTTTGGTGCAGCCATGCTCAGTAAATCTTTAATCCAATTTTCTGTTGATGGGTGGCTCTGTGCTCCCTGCCTCAGTTTGGCCTGAGGACAAACTATGGTAGGGGTGATGGCAGTAATGGTGAACTGCTCCTAAAGGACTTATGCCAGCACACCAAGACTCCCCGGTCTGTTGTATTCAGTGCCCCTGGCACCACGGCAGGCCACTGTTAACCCGCGCCTCTGCGGGTTAACACTCACAAGCAAGTCTGGCTCAGTCTTTTCTGGGGTCGCTGCTCCTTTTTCCTGAGTCCTGGTGCACATAGGGTTTTATTTGTGCCCTCCCAGAGACTGTGTCCCCAGTCCTGTGGAAGTTCTATGATCAAATCCCACCGGCCTTAAAGTCAAATTCAACGGGGGCTCTCCGTCCCTTTGGTCTAACTCAGGGAAACTACGAGTCCTGCCATGCAGGGCCACCCAAGACAGGTGGGTTAGGGTGGAAAGTTTTGACCAAATGTAGTTCATGGGAGAAGCGGATGGAAAACCACTTCAGCATTCTTGCCTTGAGAACCCCATGAACAGTAAGAAAAGGAAAAAAGGTATGACATAAAGAGGAACTCCCCAGGTTGGTAGGTGCCCAATATGCTACTGGAAATCAGTGGAGAAATAACACCAGAAAGAGTGAAGAAATGGAGCCAATTCAAAAACAACACCCAGCCTTGGGGGTGAGTGGTGATGGAAGTAAGGTCTGATGCTGTAAAGAACAATACTGCATAGAAACCTGGAATGTTAGGTCCATGAATCAGGGTAAATTGGAAAAGGTCAAAGAAGAGATGGCAAGAGTGAACACTGACATTTTAGGAATCAGTGAACTAAAGTGGACCGGTATGGGTGAATTTAACTCAGATGACCATTATATCAACTACTGTAAGAATCCCTTAGAAGAAATGGAGTAGCCCTCATAGTCTACAAAAGAGTCTGAAATGCAGTACTTGGGTGTAATCTCAAAAATGACAAAATGATCTCTGTTCGTTTCCAAGGCAAACCACTCAATAGCACAGTAATCCAAGTCTATGCCAAAGAAGCTGAAACTGAATGATTCTATGAAGACCTACAAGACCTCCTAGAACTAATACCAAAAAAAAGATGTCCTTTTCATTACAGGGGACTGGAACGCAAAAGTAGGAAGTTAAGAGATACCTGCAGTAACAGGCAAGTTTGGCCTTGGAGTACATAATGAAGCAGGGCAAAGGCTAGCAAAGTTTTGCCAAGAGAATGCACTGGTCATAGCAAACACCCTTTTCCAACAACACAAGAGACAGTTTTACACATGGACATCACCAGCTGGTCAATGCTAAAATCAGATTGACTATGTTCTTTGCAGCCAGAGATGGAGAAGCACTATACAGTCAGAAAAACAAAACCAGGAAATAACTGTGGCTCAGACAATGACCCCTTACTGCAAAATTCACACTTAAATTGAAGAAAGTAGGGAAAACCACTAGACCATTCAGGTATGATCTAAATCAAACCACTTAACGATTATACAGCGGAAGTGACAAATAGGTTCAAGGGGTTAGATCTGATAGACAGATTGCCTGAACAATTATGGATGGAGATTCATAACACTGTACAGGAGGCAGCAATCAAAACCGTCTCCAAGAAAAAGAAATGCAAAAACCAAAACGGTTGTCTGAAGAGGCCTTACAAATAGCTGTGAAAAGAAGAGTAGTGAAAGGCAAAGGAGAAAAGGAAAGATATACCCATCTGCATGTAGAGTTTCAAATAATAGCAAGGAGAGATAAGAAAGCCTTCCTAAGTAATCAATGCAAAGAGAGGAAAACAATAGAATGGGAAAGACCAGAGATCTCTTCAAGAAAATTAGAGATATCAAGGGAACATTTCATGCAAAGATAGGCACAATTAAGGACAGAAATGGTATGGACCTAACAGAAACAGAAGATATTAAGAAGAGGTGGTAAGAATACACTGCTGCTGCTGCTGCTAAGTCGCTTCAGTCGTGTCCGACTCTGTGCGACCCCACAGACGGCAGCCCATTGGGCTCCCCCATCCCTGGGATTCTCCAGGCAAGAACACTGGAGTGGGTTGCCATTTCCTTCTCCAATGCATGAAAGTGAAAAGTGAAAGTGAAGTCGCTCAGTCGTGTCTGACTCTGCGACCCCATGGACTGCAGCCTACCAGGCTCCTCTGTCCATGGGAGTTTCCAGGCAAGAGTACTGGAGTGGGATGTCATTGCCTTCTCTGAAGAATACACAGAGCCATACAAAAAAAAAAAAAGATCTTAATGACCCAGATAAGCACGATGGTACAATCACTCAACTAGAGCCAACATCCTGGAATGCAAAGTCAAGTGGGCCTTAGGAAGCATCACTATGAACAAAGCTAGTGGAGGTGATGGAATTCCAGTTGAGCTATTTCAAATCCTAAAAGATAATGCTGTGAAAGTGCTGCACTCAATATGCCAACAAATTTGGAAAACTCAGCAGTGGCCACAGGACTGGAAAAGGTCAGTTTTCATTCCAATCCTAAAGAAAGGCAATGCCAAAGAATGTTCAAACTACCACACAATTGCATTCATCTCACACACTAGCAAAGTAATGTTTAAAATTCTCCAAGTGAGGCTTCAACAGTACATGAACCAAGAACCAGATGTTCAAGCTGGATTTTAAAAAAGCAAAGGAATCAGAGACCAAATTGAAGTTGGATCATCAAAAAAGAAAGAAAATTCCAGAAAAACATCTACTTCTGCTTCATTGACTATGTTAAAGTCTTTGACTGTGTAGATCACAACAAACTGTGGGAAATTCTTTTTTTTTAATTTTTATTTTTACTTTATTTTACTTTACAGTACTGTATTGGTTTTGGCATACATTGACATGAATCCACCACAGGTGTACATGAGCTCCCAAACATGAACCCCCCTCCCACCTCCCACCTCACATCAACCCTCCANATTCTTTTTTTTTAATTTTTATTTTTACTTTATTTTACTTTACAGTACTGTATTGGTTTTGGCATACATTGACATGAATCCACCACAGGTGTACATGAGCTCCCAAACATGAACCCCCCTCCCACCTCCCACCTCACATCAACCCTCCAGATCATCCCCATGCACCAGCCCCAAGCATCCTGCATCAAACATAGACTGGTGATTGGTTTCTTACATGATAGTATACATGTTTCAGTGCTATTCTCCCAAATCATCCCACACTCTCCCTCTCCCTCTCCCTCTCACTCTCCCTCTCCCTCAGAGTCCAAAAGTCCGCTCTACACATCTGTGTCTCTTGCTGTCTTGCATACAGGGTCCTCATTACCATCTTTCTAAATTCCATATATATGTGTTAGTATACCGTATTGGTGTTTTTCTTTCTGGCTTGCTTCACTCTGTATAATCAGTTCCAGTTTCATCCATCTCATTAGAACTGATTCAAATGTATTCTTTTTAATG
>SJYX01008679.1:0-25961 GCA_006410675.1 Oreotragus oreotragus | reverse complement strand
CTGTCTTGCATACAGGGTCCTCATTACCATCTTTCTAAATTCCATATATATGTGTTAGTATACTGTATTGGTGTTTTTCTTTCTGGCTTACTTCACTCTGTATAATCAGTTCCAGTTTCATCCATCTCATTAGAACTGATTCAAATGTATTCTTTTTAATGGCTGAGTAATACTCCATGGGAATACCAGACCACCTGACCTGCCGCCTGAGAAATCTGTATGCAGTCAGGAAGCAACAGTTAGAACTGGACATGGAACAATGGACTGGTTCCAAATTGGGAAAGGAGTATGACAAGGCTGTATATTGTCACCCTGCTTATTTAACTTACATACAGAGTACATCATGCAAAATGCCAGGCTGGATGAAGCACAAACTGGAATCACGATTGCCAGGAGAAATATCAATAACTTCAGATATACAGATGACACCACCCTTATGGCAGAAAGCAAAGAACTAAACAGCCTCTTGATAAAAGTGAAAGAGGAGAGTGAAAAAGTTGGCTTAAAACTCAACATTCAAAAAATTAAGATCATGGCATCTGGTCCCATCATTTCATGGCAAATAGATGGGGGAACAATGGAAACAGTGACAGATTTTATTTTCTTGGCCTCCAAAATCACTGCAGGTGGTGACTGCAGCCATGAAATTCAAAAACGTTTGCTCCTGGAAGAAAAGCTACAACCAACCTAGCAGAGACATTACTTTGCTGACAAAGGTCCATATAGTCAAAGCTGTGGTTTTTTCAGTGGTCATGTATGGATGTGAGAGTTGGAATATATAGAAAGCTGAGCACTGAAGAACTGATGTTTTTGAAATGTGGTGTTCTTGGACTGCAAGGAGATCAAACCAGTCAATCGTAAAGGAAATCAGTACTGAAAATTCACTGGAAGGACTAATGCTGAAGCTCCAATACTTTGGCCACCTGATTTGAAGAACTGACTCATTGGAAAAGACCCTGATGCTGTTTGAAATGTGGTGTTCTTGGACTGCAAGGAGATCAAACCAGTCAATCGTAAAGGAAATCAGTACTGAAAATTCACTGGAAGGACTAATGCTGAAGCTCCAATACTTTGGCCACCTGATTTGAAGAACTGACTCATTGGAAAAGACCCTGATGCTGGGAAAGATTGAAGGTAGGAGGAGAAGGGAATGACAGAGGATGAGATGGTTGGATGGCATCACTCAATGGACATAAGTTTGGGTGAGCTCCAAGCGTTGGTGATGGACAGAGAGGCCTGGCGTGCTGCAGTCCATAGGGTTGCAACGAGTCGGACACAACTGAGTGACTGAACTGAACTGAACCAAAGTCAGTCTCCAGACACAATGCTGAAAGCATTAGCTGATTGCTTTTAATGCTTATGGTTAGGTAGCTACAAGAGGGAGATGATCAGTGCAAGCAAGAACTTGCAAACAAACTGAGAGGGAGCATAGCCCAGAAACGCAGGGCCTGACTCATCTGAAAAATTAACTGGTTTCTCATATCCAACCTCTTCAACCAGTAAAACATTCTCACACTAAGATAAATCCTGGTGGCAAAGATCTAGGGCACTGCAGTTAGACACACCCTCAGGGTAAAGATCAAATCAATAATTTGGTTGCGCAGCCCTTCTTAAAACTTCTGAAAGAAACAAAGTATCTTCTCAGCTGCACACACACACACACACATACAAAAAAACACTTCTATAAAGCTTAGGTGGGGGATGGTTCCACAGCAACCAGCTATGACCAAAATCGTTGTTGTTGTTGGTCACTCATTCATGTCTGACTCTTTGCAATCCCATGGGTTGCAGCATGCCAGGCTTCCCTGTCCGTCACTATATCCTGGAGCTTGCTTGAACTCATGTCCATTGAGTCAAAGATGACCAAGATAGGAGTAATTAAGTCTAGAGAGAAAAACGAACCTAAAAAAAGGAGTGCTGGTGTGACCTTTGGCCTATCTAGACCTTTCAAATCATATATCTAGAAAACACGCAAATATGCAAAGAGGTGTGTTGATTGAGACACTGCCAGCCTAAGGTGAAGGAGACTGACATTGCTCAATTGAGAAAGAGTGTGGGCCCCTAAATTTCTCTGGGCAAGAAGAATGCTAAAGACGTACTCAAAGAATATATTCCAATTCCATCTTCAGAAGTAGCCAATAGGTTTACGGAGAAAGAAAGACATCTCTGGGGGAGAAGCCAAGACCTATGACAATAATGAACCGGGAGCCATATCAAGAGAGCAGGTGAAGGATAAAGTGAAAGTCACTCAGTCGTGTCTGACTCTTTGCAACCCTTTGGATGATTTGGATTATCCCAGTCTCCCCTGTCCATGGGGTTTTTCAGGTGCAGAATCCTGGAGTGGGTTGCTCTTTCTCCTCCAGGGAATCTTCCTTATCCAAGGATTGAACCCATGTCTCCTGTATCTCCTGCACTGCAGTACTCACTGAGACATCACCCAAGCCTAATTTAGGAATCCTCCCTGCCCTGAAAATGGGAGGCCCTGGCGGGATTTGCCCGGTAAAATTTCAAAACTGCAGTAAAGCAGTGAGTACAGTGTACCTACTAGTCTTCCCCTTTTCTGATGGCTGGAGTTCTTCCACACTAACAGCATGTATTGCTGTTATTTTGCTATTGTATACAATGTGTTAGAGAGCAGAACATTTGTCTTCTTAGTTGTCAGATCTTTGAATCAAGAGGCACCCCATCGAGACCCAAGACCATTCGTCTATTCATTTATTACTTTATTCAGTACATATTTATTGAGTGCCTACCATTTACCAGGTCCTCTCCTGAGAGCTGGAAATAAAGTCACAGAGAAAAGGGTTACCATCTCTGCCCTCACAGAGCAGTGTAGGAGACAGCTTAGAAGTCAAGCTGGCACTTCTCCAGTTGCAATTTTGGGGGTGGGCAGGGTGCCTAGGAGCACTACCTCTCAGAGAAGACTTCTTGGAGGACAAAAATCTGGGACAAAAAATAGACAAGAAGTTGATGACAGCAAGAAGCCTGGGGAGAGTGTGGTGGGGAGAATGTGATCACAAAGTTAACGACAGGAAACTGAAGCAGGACAGCTTCATAACAACCCAAAACTGTATCTCTAATAGAATTGGCACCTCCTAGGGGAGAAGCAGGAGAAGGCAATGGCACCCCACTCCAGTACTCTTGCCTGGAAAATCCCATGGACGGAGGAGCCTGGTAGGCTGCAGTCCATGGGGTCGCACAGAGTCAGACACGACTGAAGCAACTTAGCAACAGCAGCAGAGAAGCAGTGATTTATGGTTTGTAGGACAAGACTAGTGCTAGAAAGCTCTTGTCTCTTGGTCTGCTGTGAGAAGCATACAGACCTCAATAATGGCTTCTTGGAATGACAGCGATATGGTTCTCATAAACCTGACATGTTCCCCCTAGTGGCAGTCCTCCAGTGGAGACCATGAAGGCCATGACATTTGCCCTCTTTCTGCTTCTACTGATTCATTCAAAGACTGATAATTCTGCCGTAAGAGACTTAGAAGACATCTCTCAGGGCAATCAAGTCCGTGGAGGGAAGCTGAAGGACTTGCATATCTAAGTGGAATTTATATATCCCAACTTAGAGTTGAGAGCTTGGAATTTTTATGAGAAAAAAAAAAAAAAAAAAACTGGGATGAACAACCAGCTACATGGAGGTGGGGGATGCAAAGCTGATTTCCATCTTCTGGACCTGGTAATAAAACAATGGGCTAAGGTCATCACGCAGGTCACAAAGAGAGAGAGAAGACAGATTCTCCCAGAGAGTTGTCAATATGATTACCAGTAACTGAAACAGCAGGTGAGGTATGGGAGAGGAAATGCCCAGATCTTTGTAAAACCAAATGTAACAGGAAGTTCTGCATATTATGTAGGAAAAATAATAATTGTGCAACAGAACTCAGTGACCAACAGAAAAAATTAAGCTAGACTACAGTTAGAAATAAGTATAGACCATATATTGGAAAATGTTTAACAGCTCTTTGAGGAAAAAAAAAAAAAGTACATATAATTTGTTGTTGTTTAGTTGCTAAGTTTTGTTTTACTCTTTTGTGACCCCATGGACTATAGCCTGCCACGTTCCTCTATCCATGGGATTTTCCAGGCAAGAATACTGAAATGGGTTGTCATTTCATTCTCCAGGGGATCTTCCTAACCCAAGGATCAAACCTGTGTCTCCTGCATTGCAGGCAGATTCTTTACCATTAACCACCAGGGAAGACCCTGGTGTGTGTATGTAAGTATTATATAATACATAGTCATAAAAGTTCTTCATAAATTTTATGCATATAAAAGATGTATAGCTCACCACTTACAAATAATGATAAAATATATGATGCCCTCTATTATAAATTTATATAGCCAACTGATCCCGACAAAATGCAGCTGTTGATTTTTGCAGAACTTTTGTATCTATGTCCAACTTATGGTTGCAAATGACAGATGAATATCATTCTGAAATGAACTTCAGTAGATGTTTTTATTTACCTTAACAAGAAAGGACACAAGCAAAGCAACCAAGACATATGTTGGAAGTTTACTCATTTGTCAGTGATGTGAATGCTTTCCTTGCTGAATTGGAAATGAGCTTTCAGATACTGGAAGAATATTTCCTTTTTTTTTTTTTTTTTTTACCATTACTCCCAATGTAATAGCTACAGACATAAATACGCTTTTGTGTTAATCTGCATTATTTACATTTGCTCCCTCATTTTCTTAAGTCTAGACAGTCAACAAAACAATAAATCAATCCCTGACTCATAGCGTTTGCTGATTTTCATGGTGTAAATATTCCCACCATGGCCAATTTCAAGCTGCCAAGTTGATGCAACAGACAGAGTTGGGAAGGGCTGTGCAGAGCAGCACACCATTATATAGTATTTCTACCACACAAGAGCAACAGACATAATCTTAAGAGTGCAGATACCATACAGTGCAATGAAATGTAAAATAATTGAAAAGTGGTAAGTATTTATTATTGGTGTATTTAATTGAATTTTTATCAGGTTGGCCACAAAGTTCATTTGGCTTTTTCTGTATGATGTCATAACCCAAATGAACTTTTTCGCCAACCTAATAATTGCATGTAATTTTTAATAATGGCTATGTTCAACAATCAACCTGCAAAATTTCTAGAAAATTCAAGTCAGTATGAATCAGCTCCAGCTTTATGTCTCTGTGGAAAGGAGACCAAAACAAACAAGTTTTTAACCCAAAGAAGGAAAGATAGAGTTATTAGTGAGAATTGCTGGGGTGGAACTCAGGACAAGAATGCTGCCACGTTCTCTGCTTGAATTTTATAGATTTTCCAAGATCTGACCTGAGACTGACACTCTAGCCTCAACTCTTGACACTTTCTGTCTTGAATGCCATGTTCCAACAACACCAAATGGTTTATATTTCCTAGTTTACAATATGATGTTTCTACCACCTCGCCTTTGCTCATGCCTTGCCATGTCCCCAGAATAATTCTTCCCCACCCCCACGCCTCACCTTCCGCCCAACTTTTCCATAGCTATTCCTATTGAAGGCTACTGTCTACTCATGTCTGTAGGCTGAACTTGAATATTACAACTCCTGGGAACCTTGTCTTATCCTATCTCACTGCACCAGAAGGATCAGAACTATCCTCAAGGGTTCGTATGAGACCAGTGCTTCTCTTTGGCACTGCCTCAGAACACCGAATTGAAATGCTCCTTTTGAGCATCTATCTTGCTAAGAGGTCAGAGTGCTTCAAATAAACAGACAAGACAATCATTTATTCTTGTATCTGTGTGCCTAGCACGTACTAGGACTCAATGAATGTTCATTGAATGCATAAGTGAATGGATTGTATTCTCCATTTGGGTTGAGAGGAACAGGTTTTTTCAAGAAGGAGTGAAGAATAGCCTGAATGTAAAGAAGGCATATCTAAACCATGGGATGTACCATTATTAAATAACATCAAGACAAAATAACTGCAGAATACAGCATACTGCAGGCTTCCCAGCCATACAGAGAAAGTGAGAGACATGTGCTCTTGGTGCAAATCTGGAACAGATTATGGCCCAGAGACAAGATATAAGGGGACAGAAGTTATATTATGCTAAAGACAGAGATTCTGACCAATCTCTATCTATGTTGGACCTACTTACTGTCATGGTACCATCCCTTTGAAGATAAGAGAATGAAATAACAAGAGTAAACAAGAGCTAACTTTATCTGATTAGGAGAAGCTAAAAGAAAATGAAGATATGATAGAACCCTAGGAGAAAGCAACCACAATGTAAGTTCACAACTGTGCGAGTGGAGAGTCATGGGCTGAGTTGACGAGGTTTTGTCTTCAATAAATAAAGAAAGAATATGTACACCCGTGGCAGATTCATGTTGACGTATGGCAAAACCAATACAGTATTATAAAGCAAAAAATAAAAAATTTAAAAAAAAAAGAAAGAATAGATTCGTAAGCACTATTATGTAACAGAATTAAAGAAAGGAAAAGAGATACACATGTCTATTCTATGAGAAGTCAGTGAAAGTATTAGTCGCTCAGTCGTATCCGACTCTGAAACCCCATGGACTGTAGCCCGCCAAGCTACTCTGTCCATGGAATTCTCCAGCAAGAATACTGGAGTGAGTAGTCATTTACTTCTCTAGGGGATCTTCCCGACCTAAGGATTAAACCCGGGTCTCCTGCATTGCCAGGCAGATTCTTTACTGTCTGAGCCATCAGGAAAGCCCATTCTGAGAAGCTGCACTTAACCCTGATTTGGGGACTTGAGAAAGCTTCACTAAAGCATTGAGTTGTACCTTGATAAATGAATAAACTTTAACGAGACAAGAGTTTATAAAAAGGGTATTCCAAGCTCAAAAAATGGAAGAAAAAGTAGAGTAGCATATTAATTGTTCAGTAAACAAAGTCTAATGAGGAAGCCTGTTCAATAAAGCGGTTAGAAAAGAATGTTTGTTTAAAAATGTATTGTTCATGAACCTTTGAGAATTTGAATGATTACTGTTTCTTGTTCTAAATGTTCAGTAACTATTTTTCAATCATTTATTCTGGAGTCCCTACAAATATTGGTCTCAAGGGCATTAGTCTTTGATTTACAGAGTCCATTCTCTTCTCTCTTTTGTGAAAGAAACAAATTCACCCAGAAAATTGTTCCAGTATTTTGGCATCATTTCCATTTTCTATAATTCCTCAAAGATTAGAAACAGTGAGTAAACTCATTTATGAGTTCTAGCAAAACCCTAAACTATAAAACCCAAATTAAAAGGTAAACAATCCAAGTACACACTGTAGCCAAAAATTAACATAAAACACTACTGCATCTCATTCTAGAAAGAACTTGGGTGGGTGAGTGAAGGGGTGGACAGACAGACAGACAGACAGGAAGGAGCTAAATAGAGAGGAAATGTAGACGATGGTAGGATGGTATAGCTACATAGAAACAGAGATATACCGAGATGACTTTAGTTTTAAGCTTTTAAGTTTTTAGTTTTAACCCAAAACTCAAAAAATATACAAGAAGGTCCCATGTAATTCACACTTGAATTAATAAATGAGAATAAACATGCCACTCTCAGCTTTTAAGGAAAAATCCTACAGAAGGGCATATACTTTTTTAGTTCAAGAATGAACCAGAAATAAATACCTCATCTTTTCAAATGATAGAATCCACGGTAATTAGTATTAATATATTTTGCTAGCCCTATAATCAAAAAGCAATTAGGTCCAGTCGACAGTTTTTGAAATGAAAAGTAAGTTTTACATAAATAACTAGGTCATTTGAACAGCCACATGAGCAATACATTTTAGTGATTATCCTCCACACAATATTCACGTTATTCTCTTGCAAGAAAATCCTTTTCACTCTCCTCAAAGCAGCTGCTGAAAGCTTAAAATAAACTACTACATGGAAATGGAAATAACCAAGATTCTTTATCAGAACAAGTAAATACAATATTAACAAACATTTACAAATGAACACACTCAAAAATCAAATGTACATTAACCCCATGTTTCTCAGTAAACAAGTCACTGAACATGGAGAAAATTCCCACACCTTGACTGCTGCTCAAGCCATGCTGAGTTTCACATCACAGGCAATAGATGTTTTCTTGGATATGATGGTTACATTAGTCACCTGTCTCTTATACACATCTANTGAACATGGAGAAAATTTCCACGCCTTGACTGCTGCTCAAGCCATGCTGAGTTTCACATCACAGGCAATAGATGTTTTCTTGGATATGATGGTTACATTAGTCACTATAAATGAGAATCGAAATGTGGCAATGGCACCCCACTGGAGAATCCCATGGACAGAGGAGCCTGGTGGGCTGCAGTCCATCGGGTCGCTAAGAGTTGGACACGACTGAGCGACTTCACTTTCCCTTTTCACTTTCATGCATGCTAAGTCTCTTCAGTCATGTCTGACTCTGTGTGACTCCATGGACAGCAGCCCACCAGCCTCCTCTGTCCACAGAATTCTCTAGGCAAGAATACTGGAGTGGGTTGCCATTTCCTTCTCTGCTGCATCAGTCTAACGTACCTCTATTCATTTCATTCCCACACAGCTGCCAGGCAGCAAAGATTAAAAGATGAATGAGATACTATCCCTGTTCATGAGTACTTTGAATAATATGAGTTGTGAAACTCAGCTAGAATACAGGATTGGAAAGGGTGAGTATCATAGAAGCACATGGGAACAAGGAGACCGAGGACACTTCAGAGGAAAGAACCTAGAGGGTCCTCTGTGATGAGAGGATGGGGGGTGGGGTTTACTGCAGTCACGGAGGCCAGAGATACAAGGTTGAGGAAACCCAGTGAACATCTGGAGAAGAGAATGCTGACAGTGGGTACGATAAGGAGAACTGACCTCACTCTCTTCCTGGTGCCCAACACAGCACTGGCCCATGGTGGTGCCAACACACAGCTGTTGAATGAATGGGTCCGAGCTGATTGAAGCCTAGAGCTGTAAGACACTAAGAACTCACTATCAGGTGACGATCGAGGGGCTTTCTGTGCATGCTGAGCCAAAGAGTTTTAGCACCCTTCTGTGAGCAGTGGGAAGCCACCAGGGGCTTTCAAACAGGAGTCTGTCTTTATCTCTAAAACGTGAAGGATGCTGTTGGTGATTACTCACTTCAAGATCACTGTTAATCATATATACACTACTACATACAAAACAGATAACCAACAAGGACCGACTGTACAGCAAAGGGAACTCCACTCGATATGCAGTAATTACCTGTATGGAAAAAAAATCTGAAGAAGAAGGGATATACATATAACTGAATCATTTTGCTGTATACCTGAAACTAATACAAAATTATAAATCAACTATACTCCAATATAAAATAAAAAATAAATTAAAAGAAATGACATTGAAACATATCTACAATGTGAGCAGCCACTCAAGGTCAGTCATGATCTTCTAGTATTTCACTCTTTGGCTGCAAAGACCCAGCCCTAGAGATGAGGAAATAAAACTATGTCTCTCAAAGGACATTAATCAAACTTGTGCTCTTTGAGACTAAAGCACTGAAAACATGAGGACTTTTTAATTGGTTGCCTTAACGTAAAATACAAGGTACAGGAGGAAACAGATAGAATGAAGGAAGAAAGCAAAGACACTCAAAAAAATCACTGCTAACAACTTGACGAGGAGAAGTTGTCTGTGGACACATGGTCAAGGCCAACTGAAAAGAATTAGAGGAAGGCTGGTCCCAAACTGTTGTGTGACTTGTGGAAAGGCAATTGCAGTCATGTTTCTGACTTGGTTCTCTATTCTTCCAAAATCACAAAGGTGTCCTGAGGTACTGAACTGGGCTAACTGTCAACAGAATCTGGGCAGATTTTGTGCAAATGTGTTTTCATTCCTGTCTTGCTCACAGAGGTACCATGTGACTCCCCTTTGAGGGGATTTGCCCTTCTGATAACCTTTCTTTCAGGGACTCTCCAAGCAGCTCACCTTGCTCAGGGGGATGAAGTGAGTGAAATTTGCTCAGTCCTGACTGATTCTTTGTGACCCCATGGACTATACAGTCCATGGCCTTCTCCAGGCCAGAATACTGGATTGGGTAGCATTTCCCTTCTCCAGGGGATTCTTTCCAACCCAGGGATCAAGCCCAGGTCTCCGAAATTGTAGGGTGATTCTATACTAGCTGAGCCACCAGGGAAATCCAAGAATCCTGGAGTGGGTAGCCTATCCCTTCTCCAGCAGGAAGCAAACGAGGGTCTCCTGGTCTTCCCAACCCAGGAAGCAAACCAGAGTCTCCTGCATTGCAGGTAGATTCTTTACCATCTGAACTACCAGGGAGGCCCCAAGGGGATGATGTGATGATTAAATAAAGTAGCATCCACACTAAATAGACAATCTGTGAGTAGTCATTGAAAATTTTCCCCAAAAAAAATTCCTTAATAAATAAATAAAATTGCCATCATGCTAAGTCAGGTTTGTTCACCCAGCTATACACACTGGGCCAAATATGATTTCTTTGAGCAGAAAACACCCACATGAGTAATTTGCACATACTTGCTGTGTGATTCAAGTTCAGGCCATTTTCACTGAGAAACTGGGCAGAGAAAGGCCCCACTCACAACTTTTAATAAATAAAGTTCAACATTAACAACTTTCATATTTGCAAATTCCAGAAATGTGTTGAGTTTGATTTTTATGTGGATGCTGTAAAATGGGACAACTGGTTTATAGGAGCTTTCAGCCACTAGCAAAGCAATAAAAGATCTGGATCCCAGTTCTGACTTTGTCACCAAACTGGCTGCATGACCTAAGCAAGTCTCTTCATTTCTCTGAGCCTGTTTCCAAAGAGGGAATAAGATTAAGCTCCTTCGGGAGCTCACAGTCTATGGTTTGCTGCTTCTGTGCTTTGAACAAATTTGGGTGAAGAAGAAAAATTATGTGATCCCTTCTTACAACCTCAAAGCTAATCATTTTCAATTCTGTGTTGAAATATCAAAGATCTTCCATAAGGAGATGTTCTAAGAAGGATCATTAGGCTAAATGTGCTTGTGCTTCATACTGAAAGGGACTAGGGAAAACTGTCAATCAAGACTAGAGCACAGCTTACCTCTGTGAAGCTGGGAGAAGTGATAGGAGCAGCCAGGTGTAGCCAGGGACCCATTGCTGGCCCTGCCCGCTGGCTGGGGTAAATACTGGCTGTCCCGAGTTGCTTTTTCTGCTGAGCAAAAAGTGTTGGCACCATTGCTCGGTAGCTTTGCAAAGATGGAGAACCTGCAGTTCTCCCAGTCTTCCTGGAAAGGTAACACCTTCCTGCAACCCAGGAAGGCCTCCCTGGGGAAGTTCCCATTTGGACCACTGTAAAATAGCTTGTGTACGTGTTGTTTTGATCCACTTTGGAGGTCCTGGCTAGAGGCTGCTCAGTTCCCCCTTCCTGAGCAGCAGATGAAGTCAAGAACCTTCCATATGGGGTTCTTATATTCCAGGCCACTATCTAACTACCCTTATCACCCCAGGACAACCAAGGCAGCCTCCATTCTCCCAGAGCCCTCTGAAAGTACTCAAATGAGCCAGTCCTAAGCCTGCTCACCCTACCTTGCCCACTCCTTCCCACAGAAGCCATAGAAGCTGCTTACCCACAGCTACCTTCTCTCCCAGTATCTTCACCAACCCTCGCGCTTCCCTGTGTGGCCCTAAAGGGTAGGTTGTGTTTTCCCCCCAAGGAACTGTAACACAGCTGTAAAACTCCCTTGCAATTTCTTCTCACCAGTCCTTCACAAGGGAATACAGTTAAAACAGTCACATCTGTTTAAACATGGCTGAAACAAGGATGAGTGTTCTGAAACTTGGAGAGTTATCCAGTTACTAACACATTATGGGTAAAATTGGTCAACCCTTGCCTCAGGATGGAACAAATTCTGTGCTGTGTTTTGTGTTCCAGAATTTTCCTGAGGTATTGGACTGGAGAAAGTCTCACATCTAGGCTGGAGGGAGAGGAAGAGGCAGATAGGAAGAGAGGGTGTGCAAAAACAGAACAAGGGGATAACTAGGATCACCCAGTGAAAGCTAGAATTTCCATAGGTGGGCCTGTCTTACAAAAGCTGAGGTCCTTGCAGAGGTATTTCTGCCATAGGAGGCCTTCACTATGCAAGGCAGAGAGGCAGAGGCAGAAATACTGTGGCCTCTCCCTTTCTCCCCAACCCCCATCTTCAAAGGCTTCAATTGTTGGAGTCAAGCATAATCAGCTGACATGGGAACCCCAGCCTATGTGGGTCAGCACCCAATTTCAGAGCAAAAAAGTGGGGAGTGGAGGAATAGGTCTGAAGGCAAAAAAGACTGCCTGCTGGGCAGCCACTCTCAAAGAAATCAGAGTTTGCAGCACTGGTCCTGTACCTGTGGCAGCATCAGGAAACTCGAGTTGAGCAGCAGCTGTGTTTCTTAACCCAAGCACACACCCCTCAGTTTGCCTCCCTCAGCACTGCCCCTCTTCTTCCATCACATTACTCGCTTGATCCACCCAGTCATGAATCACAGAGACTGGACATCACAGGATGCTGGGGCTGGACAGGACCGCATGGACCGACTGGTCCAACCTTAGCACATCAGAGAGAAGAACAGCGAAGCCTGAAGAGAGGCGGGCTTACTTAATTTGCTCGGTGGCAGAGTCAAGCTGCCCACTCCAGTACACTTGCTGGAAAATCCCGTGGATGGAGGAGCCTAGTGGGCTGCAGTCCATGGGGTTGCTAGGAGTCGGACACGACTGAGCAACTTCACTTTCACTTTTCACTTTCATGCATTGGAGAAGGCAATGGCAACCCACTCCAGTGTTCTTGCCTGGAGAATCCCAGGGACAGGGGAGCCTGGTGGGCTGCCGTCTATGGGGTCGCACAGAGTCGGACACGACTGAAGCGACTTAGTAGCAGCAGCAGCAGCAGCAGAGTCAAGCTGCCTTTTCACTTAGTGTTGCCTCTACACACCTGTCTGTGGCAGAAGGATTTTAAAATTCTCCCACTAATCAGAGACAGTGCCCTGGGAAGTGATTATATTTTAAAATGCAAAAACAACAGCCCAGACTTTTGAAGAATAAAATGGTTGGTTTAAACTGGGTGTAAAGGCCACTTACAAGATGAATTTCATTTAAAAAGAAAAAAAAACTCCAAATCTAATCTAAAGAAGATTTGCCTTCCTGTTCTTTTTTTCCCCCACATCTGAACAACATGTTCTTTTCCCTGTTAAGTGGCTTTAGAATGAGCACCTAATAATGCAGGCCATTTCAATGAAGCTTTTTTATGAATTGAAATAGCTGTTTCATTGCTTGGATGGTGAAACAGTTCTCTTGGTATGAGGTCTATGAGGGGCTCTGGTTTTTAATTAACACATAAGAAAATGAGTGGAGGGGGTCTGTTCCTGTCTTTCACATATTCTAGAACCCCAATTTGGAAGAGAAGACAATTTGGGGTAGCTCCAGCAATGGCAACCCACTCCAGTCTCCTTGTCTGGAAAATCTCATGGACAGAGAAGCCTGGTGGGCTGCAGTCCATGGGGTCGCAAAGAGTCAGCCATGACTGAGAGACTAACACACACACACAGTAGATTGATCCTTTCTTTTTTTTTTTTTTTTTTTTGCGCCCCCAGGATTTTAGTTCCGGGCCAGGGATCGAATCCATGCCCTGCAGTGGAAGTGCGAAGTCAACCACTGGACTTCCAGGGAAGTTCCAGTAGGTTGAATTTTACCAGCAAGCATTCTGAAACTTCAGATTTACCAATGAGGTATGAACTGGATTTAATTGAGTCTTATTCACTTAAGTTAATAGAAGAGTTAACAGTTCTCACAATTCTTCAGCATCAGCTCGGTAGGGTAACTAAACTTCTTTTCTCAGTTGGCTCACTCCTGCCCGGAAGCACAGCAATTTGCCAAGTGAAGTCTCTGGAAATTCAGCTCCAGATGGCAATACTGCTAAGGTCCATCTTTATCAGAGGTCCACTACCTCATAGCGTGCTCTCTTCTCATTCTAACTAGATTATTTACGTAGGAAATTTTATGCTAGTAAAGATGGTAATCACCACAAGTTTTTATTAGTTTTGATTTGTCCTGCTATTTCAACCATAAAATATTAACAATCATTTGGGTTCATAGACTGCAGACTTCCAAAGAAGGGTTCTTAGAATTTTAACAACAGATTATGAATAGGGGCAACAGAAATATTTCATGGTAAAATAAAAGAAGGAAGAGATACTGTTTGAAGGGAAGACACTAGTTTCCTTGCCTGCCCAATACATCACTTTTTCTTAAGCTGCAAAACCGGTGTCATTTATAGAAATGAGGTTACAAATGAGCTCATTGCTTCTCATCAGTGTCTATGGTTTGCTGCTTCTGTGCTTTGAACAAATTTGGGTGAAGAAGAAAAATTATGTGATCCCTTCTTACAACCTCAAAGCTAATCATTTTCAATTCTGTGTTGAAATATCAAAGATCTTCCATAAGGAGATGTTCTAAGAAGGATCATTAGGCTAAATGTGCTTGTGCTTCATACTGAAAGGGACTAGGGAAAACTGTCAATCAAGACTAGAGCACAGCTTACCTCTGTGAAGCTGGGAGAAGTGATAGGAGCAGCCAGGTGTAGCCAGGGACCCATTGCTGGCCCTGCCCGCTGGCTGGGGTAAATACTGGCTGTCCCGAGTTGCTTTTTCTGCTGAGCAAAAAGTGTTGGCACCATTGCTCGGTAGCTTTGCAAAGATGGAGAACCTGCAGTTCTCCCAGTCTTCCTGGAAAGGTAACACCTTCCTGCAACCCAGGAAGGCCTCCCTGGGGAAGTTCCCATTTGGACCACTGTAAAATAGCTTGTGTACGTGTTGTTTTGATCCACTTTGGAGGTCCTGGCTAGAGGCTGCTCAGTTCCCCCTTCCTGAGCAGCAGATGAAGTCAAGAACCTTCCATATGGGGTTCTTATATTCCAGGCCACTATCTAACTACCCTTATCACCCCAGGACAACCAAGGCAGCCTCCATTCTCCCAGAGCCCTCTGAAAGTACTCAAATGAGCCAGTCCTAAGCCTGCTCACCCTACCTTGCCCACTCCTTCCCACAGAAGCCATAGAAGCTGCTTACCCACAGCTACCTTCTCTCCCAGTATCTTCACCAACCCTCGCGCTTCCCTGTGTGGCCCTAAAGGGTAGGTTGTGTTTTCCCCCCAAGGAACTGTAACACAGCTGTAAAACTCCCTTGCAATTTCTTCTCACCAGTCCTTCACAAGGGAATACAGTTAAAACAGTCACATCTGTTTAAACATGGCTGAAACAAGGATGAGTGTTCTGAAACTTGGAGAGTTATCCAGTTACTAACACATTATGGGTAAAATTGGTCAACCCTTGCCTCAGGATGGAACAAATTCTGTGCTGTGTTTTGTGTTCCAGAATTTTCCTGAGGTATTGGACTGGAGAAAGTCTCACATCTAGGCTGGAGGGAGAGGAAGAGGCAGATAGGAAGAGAGGGTGTGCAAAAACAGAACAAGGGGATAACTAGGATCACCCAGTGAAAGCTAGAATTTCCATAGGTGGGCCTGTCTTACAAAAGCTGAGGTCCTTGCAGAGGTATTTCTGCCATAGGAGGCCTTCACTATGCAAGGCAGAGAGGCAGAGGCAGAAATACTGTGGCCTCTCCCTTTCTCCCCAACCCCCATCTTCAAAGGCTTCAATTGTTGGAGTCAAGCATAATCAGCTGACATGGGAACCCCAGCCTATGTGGGTCAGCACCCAATTTCAGAGCAAAAAAGTGGGGAGTGGAGGAATAGGTCTGAAGGCAAAAAAGACTGCCTGCTGGGCAGCCACTCTCAAAGAAATCAGAGTTTGCAGCACTGGTCCTGTACCTGTGGCAGCATCAGGAAACTCGAGTTGAGCAGCAGCTGTGTTTCTTAACCCAAGCACACACCCCTCAGTTTGCCTCCCTCAGCACTGCCCCTCTTCTCCCATCACATTACTCGCTTGATCCACCCAGTCATGAATCACAGAGACTGGACATCACAGGATGCTGGGGCTGGACAGGACCGCATGGACCGACTGGTCCAACCTTAGCACATCAGAGAGAAGAACAGCGAAGCCTGAAGAGAGGCGGGCTTACTTAATTTGCTCGGTGGCAGAGTCAAGCTGCCCACTCCAGTACACTTGCTGGAAAATCCCGTGGATGGAGGAGCCTAGTGGGCTGCAGTCCATGGGGTTGCTAGGAGTCGGACACGACTGAGCAACTTCACTTTCACTTTTCACTTTCATGCATTGGAGAAGGCAATGGCAACCCACTCCAGTGTTCTTGCCTGGAGAATCCCAGGGACAGGGGAGCCTGGTGGGCTGCCGTCTATGGGGTCGCACAGAGTCGGACACGACTGAAGCGACTTAGTAGCAGCAGCAGCAGCAGCAGAGTCAAGCTGCCTTTTCACTTAGTGTTGCCTCTACACACCTGTCTGTGGCAGAAGGATTTTAAAATTCTCCCACTAATCAGAGACAGTGCCCTGGGAAGTGATTATATTTTAAAATGCAAAAACAACAGCCCAGACTTTTGAAGAATAAAATGGTTGGTTTAAACTGGGTGTAAAGGCCACTTACAAGATGAATTTCATTTAAAAAGAAAAAAAAACTCCAAATCTAATCTAAAGAAGATTTGCCTTCCTGTTCTTTTTTTCCCCCACATCTGAACAACATGTTCTTTTCCCTGTTAAGTGGCTTTAGAATGAGCACCTAATAATGCAGGCCATTTCAATGAAGCTTTTTTATGAATTGAAATAGCTGTTTCATTGCTTGGATGGTGAAACAGTTCTCTTGGTATGAGGTCTATGAGGGGCTCTGGTTTTTAATTAACACATAAGAAAATGAGTGGAGGGGGTCTGTTCCTGTCTTTCACATATTCTAGAACCCCAATTTGGAAGAGAAGACAATTTGGGGTAGCTCCAGCAATGGCAACCCAATCCAGTCTCCTTGTCTGGAAAATCTCATGGACAGAGAAGCCTGGTGGGCTGCAGTCCATGGGGTCGCAAAGAGTCAGCCATGACTGAGAGACTAACACACACACACAGTAGATTGATCCTTTCTTTTTTTTTTTTTTTTTTTTGCGCCCCCAGGATTTTAGTTCCGGGCCAGGGATCGAATCCATGCCCTGCAGTGGAAGTGCGAAGTCAACCACTGGACTTCCAGGGAAGTTCCAGTAGGTTGAATTTTACCAGCAAGCATTCTGAAACTTCAGATTTACCAATGAGGTATGAACTGGATTTAATTGAGTCTTATTCACTTAAGTTAATAGAAGAGTTAACAGTTCTCACAATTCTTCAGCATCAGCTCGGTAGGGTAACTAAACTTCTTTTCTCAGTTGGCTCACTCCTGCCTGGAAGCACAGCAATTTGCCAAGTGAAGTCTCTGGAAATTCAGCTCCAGATGGCAATACTGCTAAGGTCCATCTTTATCAGAGGTCCACTACCTCATAGCGTGCTCTCTTCTCATTCTAACTAGATTATTTACGTAGGAAATTTTATGCTAGTAAAGATGGTAATCACCACAAGTTTTTATTAGTTTTGATTTGTCCTGCTATTTCAACCATAAAATATTAACAATCATTTGGGTTCATAGACTGCAGACTTCCAAAGAAGGGTTCTTAGAATTTTAACAACAGATTATGAATAGGGGCAACAGAAATATTTCATGGTAAAATAAAAGAAGGAAGAGATACTGTTTGAAGGGAAGACACTAGTTTCCTTGCCTGCCCAATACATCACTTTTTCTTAAGCTGCAAAACCGGTGTCATTTATAGAAATGAGGTTACAAATGAGCTCATTGCTTCTCATCAGTAGCTTATTAGCTTCAATCTTTTTTATAATCTCACTGATCCTTCTCAGACATGAATAGCAAACTGAAGATCAGTTTGAAAGCTAATGTATTTTCACATGGAAACACAGTCACGTTTTGAATCTCTGAAAGAAAACTCCACCAAATAGCCCCAGAGCCTTCTGATCCTGGTGGTCAAATCAGAACTTTTTCAAGCCTCTCTCCTCCTCAGTGACCTTTCTATTCACCTCTCCACACCAAAATTGGAAATCTCAGATCACAGTATGAGATCTTCTTTCTCACTCTTCCCAGGCTCACTGATGTGCTTTTGAATATGGATAGTATTGCACACTGCTACTGCTGCTGCTAAGTCACTTCGGTAGAGTCCGACTCTGTGCGACCCCAGAGAT
The DNA here is from genome assembly GCA_006410675.1 of Oreotragus oreotragus. Lineage (NCBI taxonomy): Eukaryota > Metazoa > Chordata > Mammalia > Artiodactyla > Bovidae > Oreotragus > Oreotragus oreotragus. The sequence goes on along the minus strand of SJYX01008679.1, from coordinate 7,799 downwards.
GGCAGCCCACCAGGCTCCCCCGTCCCTGGGATTCTCCAGGCAGAAACACTGGAGTGGGTTGCCATTTCCATCTCCAATGCATGAAAGTGAAAAGTGAAAGGGAAGTTGCTCAGTCATGTCCGACTCTTAGCGACCCCATGGACTGCAGCCCACCAGGCTCCTCCGTCCATGGGATTTTCCAGGCAAGAGTACTGGAGTGGGGTGCCACTGCCTTCTCTAGTATTGTACACTACTATGATGAATTTCCCTGGTGGCTCATATGGTGAAGAATCCGCCTACGGTGCAGGAAACCTGGGTTTGATCCCTGGATCAGAAAGATCCCCTGGAGGAGGAAATGGTATCCCACTCCAGTATCCTTGCCTGGGAAATCTCATGGACAGAGGAACCTGGAGGGCTACAGTTCATAGGGTCGCAGAGAGTCAGACACGACTGAGCGACAAACACTTTCACTGTACACCACTACATAGAAAACAGATAACCAACAAGGACCTACTGTATAGCACAGAGAACTATATTCAATATTTTGAGAAGATCTGTAAGGGAAAAGAATCTGAAAAATAATGTATATATATATAAATACACATGCATATAACTGAATCACTGTGCTGCATACCTAAAACTAACACAACATTGTAAATCAACTATACTTCAATAAAATATAGATTAAAAATAAAGATAAGGTGAAAACAAAAAATGAACAGTGTTGTAGAATGTACCAGGATGTGTTTCAAACAGGTATGGGAAAACAGGCAGGAAAATGGCTGCCAAGAAGAAAGAAGTTGATACAGATCCTTAGAAATAAGAGGTATAGTTTGGCCTTGTGGGGGAGCCACACAGGGGAGCACCTGGGTTGTTTAGGAAGCAGAGGAGCGAGGAGAAAACATGGGGAAGAGACTTTATTGTGGTTTCCATGAAGGAACAAGTGAGGCAGGGTGAGAAGACATAGGACTGGCTACTTTAAACACTTCCAGTTGGCTTCGGGGTGTGGGTGCCTCTAGCTGTCTCCTACCTGGTCCTGGTGTGATTCAGGCAAGTGGACAGCGGCCCAGAGTGTACAGACCCAATAAAGGAGGTAGTGGGAAGATATGGTCTCTGGATTGGCTGGTGTGCACGCATTCGAAAGGCAGGTCATTTACTATCATTTACTATCTCTAGGAATTGGCTGGCCGGGGAGGGACAGTCTCTCCAGATCAGCAAGTTCCCAGATGCCAAACCATCAGAACACTATCAGAACAGAAAGGCACACTCAACACAGTCTCAATTCTTCTTAGAAGGAAAGTCTCAACTCACAGTCTCAATTCCCATCTCTCTCATGAGACAGTGCTTACCAACCTCCCTGCCTTTACTGACTCCATCCCTCTGTTTGGGGTGCTGTTTCTTTCCCCTATCACTTATCTGAATCCTCTTCCTCCTGGTACACAGGTGTATGTATGCTCAGTCATGTCTGGCACTTTGCGATCACATGGGCTGTAGCCCACCAGGTTCCTTTGTCCGTGGGATTCTCCAGGCAAGAATACTGGAATGGGTTGTCATTGCCTACTCCAGAGGATCTTCTTGACGCAAGGATCAAACCCATGTTTCTTGCCTCTCCTGCAGTGGCAGACAGATTCTTTACCACTGTGCCATCTGACCCTTTAACTCCATTCTTTCATGAGATATTCTGTGAGCATTCCTGTCCTCACTGATCTTTTCCACATCTGAATCCCTACCATCCACACTTAAGCATATGCATCCATTGAGAATAGTCACCAGTAAGCTGGCACTTGTGAACACCTTCTGAGAAAAGTAGAAAGAACAGCTGACCACAACATTCAGAAAACTCTGAAGTGGAACTAACATCCATATTCTTCTGTTTTTCTGGACACACCCCAACTTTGTTTGGAGGCAGCAACAGCCTAGCCCCTGAGGATTAGTCATGATTAACCATACCAACAATACCAATCCTCCAGGGTTGCCCAGCCTCCTTGCAATTAGACATGGACATAGGATACAATACTAGCCTAGGAGATAAATGTGAAAGTGGACTGATAAAGGATCATAGATATCCTGATTCCTCTCACTTTTTCTCTGATAGCCGGAACTATTGCAGCCACCTTGCAACCATGAGGCAACAAGCAGGAAAATGAAAGCTAATTTTCTAAGAACAACAACACTGGAAGACAGAAATTCCTTCTATCCTTGATGGCATGGTTCAGGGGCCTCAACCTCTACAATCTAATGCCGGATGATCTAAGCTGGAGCTGATATAATAATAAAGTGCACAATAAATGTAATGCACTTGAATCATCCTGAAACCATCCTCCCCCACAGCCCTGCCTGTGTGGAAAAATTGTCTTCCACAAAACCTGTCCCTGATGCCCAAAAGTTTGGGGACCCCTGGCATAGTTGATAGGGTGATCTTACACCAGTAGCCACCAACTTCTGGAATGCCAATTATGAAAAAAAGTAAATGATATTGTTTTAAGCTACTAATGGCATTTCTAACTGCTATAACCGCATTTTCTCAGAAAAACACTAGAAATTATTTGTCTGTGGAATTATTCTTCTGTTCATGTGAATGTGGATAAAAGAAAACATCTTGTTGTCTATATTTCTACATCATTCAGACAAAATACATAGGGTTGGGATTTTCATCACTTTGATAAATTTGCTGAAGTATAATTTACTATTGTGCCAGAAAAATCTTGTAGCTCCATCCAAACTGATTATTTGTAACATAAGTTATTTGGGTAGCAGTGTATTTTATTTTTCAACTCCGTTTTGTTTAATAGGTAAGATATCTATTTACAGAACCACTGCTGCTACAAAGTGGTATTAGTATTAAAGATCTAGATCTTTTAATTTATTTACACATAATCCATTGTAGTATGTAACTTGAATGGACTATGTCTCTTGTAATGTCTGAACCGAAAAAAAAAATCAGTTGATCACAGGAACAAATTTATTCTGCCAATCTCAATCTTAAACTCCAGACAAACTCTGTGTTACCCACCTTGAACAAGTGAAGCAAGAATGACTAGAAGTTAAAATCATTGTATAATACGAAGTAGGTGCTACATGAATTTAGTGGCTCAAAATATCATGATTCTTACTCCTGAGCATGTTAGTTTATAGTATTTGAAGCAAAGTTGAGTCCAAGCTGACTCTCCACCTAACTAGCTATACCTTACATTCTGTAATATATAAATTCAATTATCTAAAATAGACTAATGAACCCCAAGAATATAATAGACACCGTTTTATTATTTCACAATAATCATAAACCTTCCCAGGTTTTCATAAAATCTTTAACTGAATCAATCACAAAGTTACTGATAAAATTAATCAAGTATCTAGCTTCTTTTCATTTTGATCAGCCACTAGATTGAGGTATCTCCCATATAAAATGTCTACCATCTAGAATGATCTGGTAGGAGCCATAAAGAAAGGCTATGTAATGTGCTGGGCAGGCACAGAATTTAAAGAGAGATAGATCAGGGTCTATTCCATTCTTGCCCATTATTTACTGTGCATCCTTGGGCCAGTCCCTTGTGGCTCAGCTGGTAAAGAATCCACCTGCAATGCAGGAGACCTGGGTTCGACCCCTGGGTTGGGAAGATCCCCTGGAGAAGGGAAAGGCTACCCACTCCAGTATTCTGGTCTGGAGAATTCCATGAACTGTATAGGCCATGGGGTTGCAAAGAGTCGGACACAACTAAGTGACTGTCACTTTCACTTTGTTCACTTGGGCAATACATTTAACATTACTGAGCAGAGCAATAGGGACTCTGGACTTCAAGTTGAAGAAATTGATCTGGTATATGTGTTCCTCTCAATCCCCATTGGTAAAGGGGTCAAAAGCAGTTTGAATTTTTGTGGGCAGGACAACACTGTAAACCCACATCTTGACCCCAAACAAGTCACCTCCTGCTCTCTGACACAATGGAGTCCAAAAGGACCTTGGTCATCTTTGTTTTCTATAGAATGTCATGCTGGCCCACTAGTTGAAAACATCTTGTTAATTGGCCCTGGTGGCTGTTATTAATAACTGGTAGTCAAAATAACTCTAATATTGAAGCCAGAACTGCTGTCAAACTCTCTCCTACTAGAGAAAGAGTTTTGTGACCTTAGGCAATTTTTTTAACCTCATACATTTTCAACTTCTTTTTTAATCTAAAAGGGAGGGAATAGTTCTTAAAGAATTATTAAGAAAATGAAACAACATGAATATATATTAATTAGTTTAATGGCTAGCACACACCAGATTCAAAATAACAAATTGAAGAAATGAAAGCCATTTATACTGATATGTTTTTAAAAAGCTTTAATGAGCCTTAAGTCATCTATTCCAGACATGTGTGTGCGTTTCCCTTGAACATTTTTCTGTGTTTTTAATTCATATTTTCCTTGGAGGTTTTACTAAAATCAAAATTTTGTTTAAGAAAAAACCTAAAATTGATGACAAAAGTGGGTCCCCATTGTAACCTTCAGGCATTGTGGAATGTTAATCTCTAATCATTTTTATTTAAGTGGAAACTTCTTTGAAAATCCAGTCAAGTTACAGCCATAGACAACAAACCAATTTTTTTTAATAGCTTTTGAATGTCAAAGCTCAGCCAAGGGCACCAGGTACATAAAATTAACAGCCCCTCCTCTGATATATTGATGTTGAATAATTTTAAAACCTAAATAATTCCTTCATGCACATGCAAAGCTTTCAGAATATCCAAAACATTAATCTTGTGGTTCAAAACTAAACTTTTGCATTTATAAACAAAAGATATTACTCTATTTTCCAGAACCAATAGTCTAACAGCACACTATTTCTGCAAAGATAGACCTCTAATCGCCATTTCAAAGATTAGTGAAAGCAGGGAATTTACTCCCCCAGTCTCAGCCTAGGTGGACAGCAAGGCATGACAAGAAATATAAATAATTTAAATCAAATTAACACATCTCTATAAGACCCTACTCTAGGGTTTTGTTAATCATTTTTATTGCCAGAAAAATGGAAAAAGAAAAACAAACTAAAGTCAATATTTTAATGAATTTTTAAATGCTCAAAAGAAACCAACACTAGGATGCTTCTGGGGGCAGGAAATGGCAATATTAAATTCAAATCAATTTTTCACTTGCAACAGCTAAGCAGGTAGAAAAAATATGACACAACTAAGTGACTGTCACTTTCACTTTGTTCACTTGGGCAATACATTTAACATTACTGAGCAGAGCAATAGGGACTCTGGACTTCAAGTTGAAGAAATTGATCTGGTGTATGTGTTCCTCTAAATCCCCATTGGTAAAGGGGTCAAAAGCAGTTTGAATTTTTGTGGGAAGGACAACACTGTAAACCCACGTCTTGACCCCAAACAAGTCACCTCCTGCTCTCTGACACAACGGAGTCCAAAAGGACCTTGGTCATCTTTGTTTTCTATAGAATGTCATGCTGGCCCACTAGTTGAAAACATCTTGTTAATTGGCCCTGGTGGCTGTTATTAATAACTGGTAGTCAAAATAACTCTAATATTGAAGCCAGAACTGCTGTCAAACTCTCTCCTACTAGAGAAAGAGTTTTGTGACCTTAGGCAATTTTTTTAACCTCATACATTTTCAACTTCTTTTTTAATCTAAAAGGGAGGGAATAGTTCTTAAAGAATTATTAAGAAAATGAAACAACATGAATATATATTAATTAGTTTAATGGCTAGCACACACCAGATTCAAAATAACAAATTGAAGAAATGAAAGCCATTTATACTGATATGTTTTTAAAAAGCTTTAATGAGCCTTAAGTCATCTATTCCAGACATGTGTGTGCGTTTCCCTTGAACATTTTTCTGTGTTTTTAATTCATATTTTCCTTGGAGGCTTTACTAAAATCAAAATTTTGTTTAAGAAAAAACCTAAAATTGATGACAAAAGTGGGTCCCCATTGTAACCTTCAGGCATTGTGGAATGTTAATCTCTAATCATTTTTATTTAAGTGGAAACTTCTTTGAAAATCCAGTCAAGTTACAGCCATAGACAACAAACCAATTTTTTTTAATAGCTTTTGAATGTCAAAGCTCAGCCAAGGGCACCAGGTACATAAAATTAACAGCCCCTCCTCTGATATATTGATGTTGAATAATTTTAAAACCTAAATAATTCCTTCATGCACATGCAAAGCTTTCAGAATATCCAAAACATTAATCTTGTGGTTCAAAACTAAACTTTTGCATTTATAAACAAAAGATATTACTCTATTTTCCAGAACCAATAGTCTAACAGCACACTATTTCTGCAAAGATAGACCTCTAATCGCCATTTCAAAGATTAGTGAAAGCAGGGAATTTACTCCCCCAGTCTCAGCCTAGGTGGACAGCAAGGCATGACAAGAAATATAAATAATTTAAATCAAATTAACACATCTCTATAAGACCCTACTCTAGGGTTTTGTTAATCATTTTTATTGCCAGAAAAATGGAAAAAGAAAAACAAACTAAAGTCAATATTTTAATGAATTTTTAAATGCTCAAAAGAAACCAACACTAGGATGCTTCTGGGGGCAGGAAATGGCAATATTAAATTCAAATCAATTTTTCACTTGCAACAGCTAAGCAGGTAGAAAAAATAGTTCCACTTCAAAAATGGCTTCAGGGTATGCAGATATTTGAAAGAAGAATGTAATGCTGAAGAAATAATATTCAATATGTTCAAGTGGAACAAAATGAGACCATTAATTCTCTTGATTAGGGTGCAAAATACTCTTTACAATTTAGATATTTTTAAGTTATAATTTGTAGCAGATGTATCTAAATATCCCCAAACCTAAGGACACATTCCCAAAAGTAAGAGTGAGCTTCAAAGTTGTCAAGACCTATAAGAACATTTAGAATGAGAATTCTGATATCGTCCCACTTTAAGGTGATCTGTTCTTCCATCCTAATCACCACTGATAGTCACGGATCAAAATCCTGCAAAAGTCTATACTGTATACATTAAAGTATACTGTAGCAAGAATTAAAGACTTTTTTTAAATTTTGGAAAATATATCTTTCGACATACAGAGTGCCAGATGGAAAACTTCACAGACTTGGTCCCTCTTGCTAAAAGCCCTAGTTGTTCAAAGTTTTTCTGTTCCTTGAACCAGAATCTGCCTAGCTCCATTCTTCTGGAAGTTGTTATGGTTGTTTAGTCACTTAGCCGTGTTCAATTCCGCAACCCCATGAACCGCAGCACACCAGGCTTCCCTGCCCTTCACTATCTGCTGGAGTTTGCTCAGATTCATGTCCATTGAGTTGATGATGCCATCCAACCATCTCATCCTCTGTCTTCTTTAGAGTACCCTAGTTTACTCAGCATTCTATAACAGAGCTTCAAATTCTTGAACCTAATAGGATTTTAGTAGAAGAAACGTGGACCCTACAATCAGAGGGCTTGAGACTCACATTCCAGTTATTTGCTCTGTGACCTTGGCTACATGACTTCACACTCAATCACCTAACCTGTAAGGTTGGGATGATAAATATTTACTCTGCAAGACTGTGTGGGGGAGGAAAAATAATTCTCTCTTCCATTCTGAGTTCTTAGCTGAGACTGCTGTCATAAAAGAGATTAACAAGAGAAAACCAAATGGAAGTTGAGTTTATTAACTTATATACCTCGTGGATACATGGGAGATACCCAGAGGCAAAACTGGTCATTCAAAAAAGTGGTTTAGAACGTCAACTTCAGCATCATCTTCAGCTAAAGAGAGAAGAATGAAAAGTGTGGGTGGGAGGGAGGTCAGTGTTAAAGAGATCACCAGGAAATCAAAATAAGCAAGAGTAAGGCAATGG
>SJYX01008676.1:7831-22238 GCA_006410675.1 Oreotragus oreotragus | reverse complement strand
CACACACACACACACACACACACACACACACACACACACACGTGCACGCACACACACACATCTATGGGGTTGCAAAGAGTCAGACATGACTGAGTGACCTTCACTTTCACACACATACACACACACACACACGTCCATGGGGTCGCAAAGAGTCAGACATGACTGAGTGACCTTCACTTTCACACACACACACACACACACAACACACACACACACTGCAGTACTTCCACAGTCTGATTGCAGAGCTTTCCTGCTTAACTTTATGTTTAAAGAATCTGACATGCTAACTGTGTAGTTGTAAGAGTTTGCAGTGTGTAGAAAGGAGATAGATAAATCAGTATTTTGCTTCCAATGATTATAAATGGCATGAGTGATGACATTTGTAAACATAGGTGTGTGTTTAAACTATCATTCACCTGTGTCTATACCTCCTTTTTGTTTCCTCTTTCAAATGAAATATTTACTTTGGAGTGGGCTTTTAAATGTCATCTGTTTTATAATCTCTGCATTAGCCTTAAAACCCAGGCTACTTGCGACTGAGTGGGGGATTCTGTGTTGGAAAGTTGAACAAGAATAGAATATTGAATTAATGAGCTGTAAATTGGTATTACTGTTAGAAATAATTTGGTGTTTTGGTACTTTTGGTCATTTCCTACATGGTTAATCTATTTTTTAAAAAACATAACAGGCTCATTCTAGCATGGGAAATGAGATCAAGATAGCAAATAAGTACATATCTACTATGTTTCTGAATATATTTTGGGAAAAAGTTTCCATTTACTTTATTGTTATTAGTTTTAAAAGCAGCTGCAAATGAAACTCTTATTCTGCAGCATTAGTATCAAGAATGGATAAAGAAGATAAAAGTTCTAGATTCAGTTTTTCCTCCAAAAAAACATTTGCAGGACTGAGTATGTTACTTCCTTCTCAGGTAACTTATTTTTAAGTAGACCAGAATAGTATAGATTGGGGAGACATAACAGAATTCTAGCAAACCATGCAATAACAATCTAGTGGCAGAGAGAACAATTCACTAGTTGTTGCTAGAGACAGGTGATAGAAGAAATATAAGCCACCTTACCTTCCTGATTTAGGCTTCCCTGGTGGCTCAAATAAATCCTCCTGCAATGTAGGAGATCTGGGTTCTATCCCTGGGTTGGGAAGATTCCCGGGAGAAGGGAATGGCTATCCACTCTAGTATTCTTGCCTGGAGAATCCCCATGAACCAAGGAGCAATGGCAAGCTACAGTCCATGGGATCACGAAGAATCATACACAACTGAGTGACTAACACTTTCATTTTGTTTCAACTTCTTATGGCAATATCTGAATAAATTTTAATGATGACATTTATTACATAGGATCCTTTCTAGTTTCTGTCATTAGACTGTTAGTGCTTGTATTTCAAATTTAAGTTCCTTATTTTTATTAGTATTTTTCCTTTTATTAGAATTTGAGGGACACTACTTTGGAGGTGAATCAGTTGCATTATTGAACCAGAAACCCATTATTTTGTCTCAATAATGAGTATTAATATTTTTATCTGATATTTTATACTCATGATATATTTATATACACACACACACTCACTCATAGAAATTAGTGATATATTTCAGATGGTAAAGTATCTGTGTGCAATGCTGGAGACCCACGTTCGATCCCTAGGTTGAGAAGATGCCCTGGAGAAGGAAATGGCAACCCACTCCAGTACTCTTGCCTGGNTATTTTATACTCATGATATATTTATATACACACACACACTCACTCATAGAAATTAGTGATATATTTCAGATGGTAAAGTATCTGTGTGCAATGCTGGAGACCCACGTTCGATCCCTAGGTTGAGAAGATGCCCTGGAGAAGGAAATGGCAACCCACTCCAGTACTCTTGCCTGGAAAATCCCATGGACAGAGGAGCCTGGTAGTCTACAGTCCATGGGGTCGCAAAGAGTTGGATACGACTGAGTGACTTGACTTTACTTTTTACTTTATAAACAAAGTCATGATCTGCTTTCTCTGCTTTGTCATTAACACTTACATCCCTTTTTTGACCAACATCCTGAGAGTTATCACATGGCTCACAAATTTTAGAGACAAAATGCTTTCTAATATTTCAATTCTGATGACCCTTTTCATGTGATAAGGGATTGTATATTTCAAAGCCATTGACAGGTGCCTTATATTTGATTATCTTTAAAACAGTTCTGCACTAAGGGCAACACACGTGATATAGTGTTCACTTTACAGTGAGGGGAAGCAGACTCAGACATAACTAAAATGTTCACTAGGTTGCTGGAACAGGCCAGGGTTCCTGCATCCAAACTTGGTCTTTCTCTAATGTGCTGTCGAGCCATTGTTGAATGGTTTTAAACTTGGGGAAAATAAGAAATTTAGTGTTAATCAACTTCTGTTTTCAGATACTCCTGCTATGGAAGGCATATTAAGAGATGACAAAAAATAAAACCAATATTCTGCAAAATTCTAATTTAATATGAAATAGCTCTTACAGCCTAATAGAGATATGAGCTCTTTTAGTGATTCCAAATTATGGAAGGAAAAAAGTAGAATAAGATTTGTGCTGCTTATGAATCATCAGCAGCCATAAGTTAATCACATTAATATGTTTTGGTTATAAATGAAGGCTATTTGTTTACTGGTTTGTGACAGCATTCCGCCCTAACACTGTCTTACTCACAACCAAGGAAGTTTGAAAAAGTATGAAAATATAAAGTCAAACAGTTTGAAGCTCTATTTTATGGGAAAGATATACACATTGTTTGTTGCATAGAATTTAGAAGCTTGCTTGAATTGTTCCTTATAAATACATATCTATTTTATAAAGTATGTTTAACATTCAGATAGTATACAATGAGGAGTTTAATTCGTACCCTAAATGATGGAAATATCATTTTCTACTATTAGCTGTCAACTGTATCAAATCAATTAAAAGTGTCAGTTTTCTTTTTCCTTTGTCATTTTATGCCAAAATTCCACATAAGATTTTTCCCTTAATGCTGTTTTGAATGTGTCCTACCACCACTTAACACTAATCTAACCATCTCAAAAGACTTCTCAAATCCCATATGAAAAGAAATGTTTGCAAGGGCATAACACTGTAAGTATATCAGACTTTAGAAAAGTCTAATTTTGTGGTGCTAAAAAATGCAATCAACATAGAGAATTGGGTAAAATTATTAAAAATCAAAAGTGTGAAAAACATAGAGTATCCTAATTAAAGAAGCAGAGATGTTGATTTATATGAAGATAAGAATGCAAAATAAGAAACATCTAGCACAATTATACACAGATTAGTTCAAGGAAACACAGGCAGAGAACAATTAACTCTTGGATTTCAATTACAGTCTTTTTAGATCTTGTTATATGTTTAAGTGTCTGAAATTAATAAATGTGCCTGGTAGCAATTTCTATTTCATAGATATGCTTCCTTGACTATACCCCAAATATATTTTCATTTGGATTAAAATTTTAATATAATTCAGGAGTTGAATTGTTAGGTAATTTTATCAGTAGTTGAAAAGGGAATGACCAAAGTAAGATTAAAAAAAATTTAAGGTACAACTTTAGTTAATGATTTGGTGCATTGAACAAAATCATTTGGTTGTGTGTGTGTGTGTGTGTTCACTGAAGCACACTGAATATGTATTATCTGGGGAGCCCTGGTTCAAGTCCTAGGAAGAACGAAATCCATCAAGCACAGGCTCCTGTGACTACAGCATCATCAGATAACTCAAAAGCTGTGTCACCCAGTCAGAGCACAGAGGACGGTCTCTTTATAAAGCCTATGGTGCTTATTGTGTGTTCAGCCTTACCTGACTCTTTGCAACCCCATGGTCTGTAGCCCGCCAGGTTCTTCTGTCCATGGAAGTTTCCAGGCAAGAATACTGGAGTGGGTTGCCATTTCCTTCTCCAGGGGATCTTCCCAATCCAGGGATTGCATCCACATCTCTTGCATCTCCTGCACTGGCAGATGGATTCTTCACCACTGTGTCACCTGGGAAGCCCATGATGTTTGTTAAATGTTTGCTAAAGGAGATTCTTCTTGAAAAAATAAGAAGTCAGGAAAGGAGACATATATGGAAGGACATTTATGGTAAAGAAACTATCATTCCTAAATGTATGACTGTATGATACAGTTTTTGATGCATTCAGTGGCAGTGATTAAGATGGCATTCCTAGGGTGTGGGAATATATAACAAGCTCACTGTTGACAGTTAATTAATGTCAAGACCTATACAGAGTATAAACTAAGGACCATGCAAATACTTTCAAATACACTAGAAAGGAGATAAGAAGTCACAAAGGCATTTTATGCAACAGAGGATTATGTTCACATTTGTAGTGGGTAGAACAGATTAAAGGGATGGAAGCTGGGATCACACACATTGGTCAGTAGGTGAGTCAACAAGGATCCTTCCTCTGTTGCAATTGTCAGAGAAATTCAATTCATACTAGATTAAGGAATAAAAGGAATTTATTAATGAAAATAAAATGTCAAAGAGCAACTGGATTCAGAGATAAGCAATACCATTAATAATTGATTTCTTTCCTGCTAAGCTGGTTAAGGTATCGGCTTTTAACACACGACAAACTACCCCAAAACTTAGTGGTTAAAAGAATAAACACTTGCACAGCTCATGATTATGTAGGTCACTAATTGGTCTGGCTAGCTGAGGGGTTCTTATCTCAGCTAAAGTCATCTTTTGGTCATAGTTACATTGTGAATCTGCTGGGTAGTTTCTGGATGTCTGCTGAAGTTAAAGGAATACTGGACCATATCCTCAGCATCCAGCAAGCTAATCCTGGGCTTGATCACATGACTCTGGCAAGGTAGCAAGAGCAAGAAGAATAAAGTCATTTTGAGGCCTAGGATGAGGGTTGAAACTTGGTCCAGTGATACTCATACCACATTCTATTAATCGAAGGTCAGAAGACTAGCCTACATTGAAGGGGTTGGGGTCATTGAAACCTGTTGATTGTGGGAGTGGTAAAGTAAAATTACAAAGAGGAATAGATACAGGGAGGAGCATAATTTTGGCCATTTCTGCAAATAAAGTGAAACAATAGTTTCACCTGGCACCTTCTGTAGCTTTGTCTGATAATGGTAAGCTGGATGTTTAAGTTCTGACTGCAGACCTTTTCATCTCTGAGTACTGTTTTATTTTTGCTAAATATCTTAATCTGGTTGGGCTGATAATAGCACAGATTGTGTCTCTTAATGAGAAATTTATCTCTCACAGTCTGGAGACTGGGAAGTTTGAGATCAGGTGTCAGGGTGGTCAGGTTCTGGTGAGAGCCCTTTTCCTAGTTTGTAAATGGATGTCTTCTTGCTGTGTCCTGATGTAGTTGCAAGAATGAGAGAGAAGGAGCATACTCTCTCATGTCTGTCTTTTTTTGTTGATATTTTTATTTTTCTATATTTTAATTTTTTTAATTGAAGGATAATTGCTTTACAATATTGTGTTAGTTTCTGCCATACATCAATATGAATCAGTCATAATTATACATATGTCCCCTTCCTCTTGAATCTCCCTCCCATTCTCCACCCTATCCCACCCCTCTAGGTAGTCACAGAGCACCAGGTGTGAGCTCCCTGAATCATACAGGAAATTCCCACTGGCTATCTATTTTGCGTATGTTAATGTATATGTTTCAATGTTATTCTTTCATGCTTCCCTCTCCTTCTTCCATGGTATATAAGCTTATTCTCTATGCGTTTCCATTGCTGCCCTGCAAATAGGTTCATCAGTACCATCTTTCTAGATTCTATACATATGTGTTAATGTACAATATTGTTTTTCTCTTTCTGACTTATTTCACTCCTTATAATAGGCTCTAGGTTCATCTACCTCATTAGAATTCAACTGTGTTCTTTTTTATGGTTGAATAATATTCCATTGTATATCTGTACCCTAACTTCATTATCCATGTCTTATAAGGATAACACACTTGTGACTTAATTACCTTCCAAAGGCCCTACTTCTAAATATTATCATACTGAGGATTAGGACTTCAACATAGGGGGAAACAAAAATATTTAGCCAATAGCATGGGACTATTTCAGAACACATGTCTCTGCCTGAATCAGACTTTGATTCTCCAAATGTGGGTCATGTGCTTCTCTTAAGTGGAGTGAGGATGGCAAGGAGAGGAAAACTATCTCAGATTCCATGGACTGAGTGTAGATGAGTTGTTAGACTAGTAGTGAAAAACAGGTCTTTTTCCAAATATAACAGTATGAAAATCAGGTAAGTAGCTTTAAAATATGCATTAAGTGATAATGCAGAAATTCTGCATTTTTATGTCAGGTAATTTCTTTGTTCAATTAGTAAGAATAGAGCATCCACTATAATCTAACACCTGCAATTAGGAGATTTATTCTAAGATTCTGTGTTGACATTTTGCTAATTCTAACCATATTTGTGTTGACCTCTAATGTTTGCCTTTCTTTACACTGATAAATAACAAATCTTTGAGACTTAATCAGCTAACAACACATAGGAACACATTGGTAGGGATAAGGCTATAGTGCTTCATAAAAAGCCTACCTGAAACACAGCATATATTTCATAATTTTCTTTCTCTGGCCTTCTTGCCAACCCATGAATACTACAAACCTCAGGTGATCTGACTTTTTAAGTCCATTTGTTGGTGAACCTCACTATCAACAAATTTTAATTTTGTGCTAGTATATATTTGATCTGAAGGACATCTCTCCCTCCCTACCCCTGCACTGTATTCTTAGATAGCTATTTCTTTCTTACTGATGACATTTTAAAGGTATAGAAACTATCAGAATTTTGCAGTATACCAGCATTTTTAGATTCACATTTAGAATTTTTCAGGTCTCTTATACCTGAGCTGGAAATAAATTTCAGTCACTATTGCTCTAGTCTTCAAATCAGACTAAATATTTAGTACTTAAAACAATGAACTGTGCCAAGTGAATGTTCAATAAATGTCTGAGGAATTGACTTGAACAAAGGAATATAGAACTATAAAAAAATGGTTGTGCTCCATGAACTTAATACTTCTCTACTGCTAAGGAGAGTGTATTCTGATCAGTCTTTAGCCATAATGTGTACAGAGAGAAGATAATGTTAAAATCCATTTCATTATAAGCTAAGGTCTGTAATTAATGTGATATGGATTCAATACTTGCTGTCCATGTATTAAGATTTATAGGGAAAATTTTAAGGTAATATGTCTTAGCTCTATGATATATATTTCTATCTAAAGTGATGTATATGTATTTTGACTTTGCTTTTACTCCACTAGAGTACTTCATTTGATTTTACCCAAATATAACTAAGTTTTCATATACTATGTTTTGATAACTGTTTTAAAAATGGAATTCTTGCAAAATTTCTCTATGGCTTTCTAATTGAAAATCTATTTTTATTTTTAAATAAATTTTTTCTTGATATCTATTCTTCATCAAAGATCCATTAATTTCATGAAACACATGCTGTATTTTCTGTGTTTTGATTATTCTGTATATATGTAGTTGTTGTTGCTCAATCACTAAGTCCCTGTCCTCCACTGTCTCCTGGAGTTTAATCAAATTCACGTCCATTGAGTCAATGATGCCATCCAACTATCTCATTCTCTGCCACCCTCTTCTCCTTTTGCCTTCAATCTTTCCCAGCATCAGGGTCTTTTCCAAAGAGTCATCTCTTCACATCAGTAATACACAAGCTAATCTTCTCAAGTATTTGATTTTTTATTGTGTCAGTATCTATGTTAGATGATGGGAAGAGAATCAAAAGCAAGGCAGTCATGGTCTTGGTTCTAGTAGCTTTATATGAAGACTAGTGTGACAAGGGCTCTGTCCTTGAATGAATGCACCATATTATGAAATGATAAAGCTAAGTGCAAAAGCTCTGGTATCACAAAGAAACAGTTTATTGTGAACCTGAAAAGATCAAACAGGAGAGTGGGGAAAAAAAAAAAAAAAAGAACAATCCAAAAAAGCTATCTTGAAAATATGTGTAGACCTTGTCAAGTAAGACAAGGCAGAGAAGAGCAGCACAATAAAATGGATGCATCTTTGTTATTCTCTCTGTGTGTGAGGGAGTGAATATACTTTAAGATTTAATGTAATAAGATGGAACTAGTTTTGTTCCTAAGTTTGTCAGCATTCCAATGCTATAGGGCCTCACAAAATAAGCAGTGAAGACTTTACCCTCAAGTTAATGAGACTTTGAAAGAAATATTTCTTTTTCATACCAAAAACTGAGTAGATATTTTAAAGTTTACTCCCTTGATAAAGTAAATACTAGAGAACTAACAGTCCATGGGGTCGCTGAGTCAACACGACTGAGCCACTTCACTTTCACTTTTCACTTTCATGCATTGGAGAAGGAAATGGCAACCCACTCCAGTGTTCTTGCCTGGAGAATCCCAGGGATGGCAGAGCCCAATGGGCTGCTGTCTGTGGGGTCGCACAGAGTGGGACCTGTCTGAAGCGACTTAGCAGCAGCAGCAGAGAACTAACAACCCCTTCTCCTTTCACTTACACTTTTTTTGATAAAATGTTCTACATAAGGGGTTTCTATCAAGTAGAAGAAAAGTGATAATAAGTTTCCAAATAGATGGTATAAAGTGGAAATGAAAGTGTTAGTCATTCAGTCATGTCCAACTCTTTGCAACCCCATGGACTGTAGCCCACCAGAATTCTTCTGTCCATGGAATTCTCCAGGCAAGTTACTGGAGTAGGTTGCCATTTGCTTATCCAGGGGATCTTCCTGACCCAGGGATTGAACCCAGGTCTCCTGCACTGTGGGAAGATTCTTTATTGTCTGAGCCACCAGGGAAGCCCATTTGATATAAAGAAGTAACCATTACAAATGGAGAAAATGTTACTAGCAACAAATAACCTGATGACTATGAGTCACTTTAGATAGTTCATTATAAAAAACAAGAATAAATATGTACAGCAGACTAAGAAAATAGAATTACAAGTAATGAATTAGTGATGGATATAACTAGAAAAGATCAAAATGAACACTATGGTTAGTAAATGATAAAATGTGTAATACCTATTGATATTGAATCAATGCTCCTTGAATCATTAGTCTGTGAATTCCCAGATTTCTCCACCACTGAAATAAATGCTTTTACTGCTTTGGAGCATCAAGTTCAAACCAATGGTCCATTAATAATGTATGAATTTTAAATTGTATAAACAGGTTTATCTACAGTGAATCTATTGTCTTGAAAGAAGGCTGTGGGGATAAATACCTGAGTTTTCAGTATTATGAAAATTTGCCTCATTAATCAAAAGAGAAGAGCAGTAGATTAAAGAAGAAGAGGATACAACACAAGGGATTTATAACCAAATAGCAGGAGGAAAATCCTTCTAGTTCTCTATCTTGAAAAAATAGAAGAAAAAGGAGGAAATCAGAGTCTTGCTTATACCATCCATCCCTGAGGTCAATTCTGTGCATATGTAATTTGGCTGTGCTCAGTTAGACAGTTTTTCTTATGATTTTGGCTGGATTGATTCATGTATTTGCCTTCAGCTAATGGTCAAAAGTCTCATTCAAGTATCTACAATTGACTGGCAACTGGCTGGCTACTGGCCAGGGAAGGAGAGAACTAGGTCATACATCACTCATGCTATAGCAGAATAGCGTGTTTTCATGCAGAGTTCCCAGGAGCATCAAGGCTGGAAGTTACAAGGTCTCTTAACAACTAAGAGTACCATTTTTTATTCCTATTGACCAAAGTAAGTAACATAGCTAGCCCAGATTCAAGTTTAAAAAACACAGACTCCACCTCATACTGTAAAGAGGTAAAGAATACTGTGGCCATAGCTTTTACTGCCTTTTGCTATTTCATCTCGAAAGGTAACCTTGGAGGAGTCAGCAAGGACTCAGAAGAGAACGGCCAGTCTGGAGCCTCCTCCCTGCCCTTAGTGCTAGGAAAACATCAAACCTTGTCTAGTCCCTGATTAAATCAACACAAATAGGCATACTAAAGCTAATCAGAAGAAAATACATCCTCACAGTCATAAAGATTAAAAAAAGAATATTTACTTCAGAATCTACTGCCATATACCATATTCCTAAATAAAAAAATTAGATTACAGGCATAAAAAGTTATGAGAAACCTAACATAGTGCATCTAAAGCTAATATCATATTAAATAATTAAACATTGAATGTTTTTCTATCAAGTTTAGTACATAGCAGATAAGTTCTCTAACTTCTATTCAACATCACACTGGAAATCCTAGTCAGTATAATAAGGAAAGAAAAAGGAAAAACAGATTGAAAATGAAGAATAGAAACTCTCAATTTACAAAAATCGTGTTGGACTATGCAGAAAATCTGCCTTTCCAAGTCTACATAAAATATTCCTAGAACTAAAGAAACAAAAACCAGTTTGTGGGACTGAGGTAGGAGCATCCAAGGTTTAATGCACACTGAAAAATGTATCTAGTTGTGTTACACAATAGATGGCATATTTAAAGAGGTAAAGAAGATAGGCACTAACCTAAATAACTCTGAAGTAGTGTTTCCTCAAAATATGTAAGATTAATGACAAAAACATTCTAATATACTTATTCATGTGTTTATCATTTAGAAATGCTGAAATGGCTTTATAAACAGCCATTGTTTTTATACTATGTTTAAGAAGAAAAGTGAATATAATGTAGCTACTGAGTGCTAGATTTCTCACTGTCAGAACAATACATCATATAAGTAAGGGGAAGGTTAGAGTGAATAATATGCTTATGAATTAGTCATATATATATAGCAATTTAAACTCATATTTATTTAATAGATATGCAAAGAAATGAAAAACTAGTATTTCTCTCTGTGTGTATATATATACACCCACCAACACACACACATTTTTCCTAAATCTATTTTCTTAGCGGTCCTAGAAGGAGTGACACCTCATAAGCCTCAAGCATACCCAATGTCTAGATCATGGCTTCTAAATACCATTCTTTAATAAAAGAAACAAATACTCCACACTGATCATAGAATTAGGACAAGAAAAAATACAAAATGAGCGTAAGCCTGTATCTTCTTGTATTGTCAGTAAATAAAATGCTTTAAAAATGAGCTGGATTTAGAAAAGGCAGAGGAACTAGAGATCATTGCCAACATCTGCTGGATCATCAAAAAAGCAAGAGAATTTCAGAAAAACATCTACTTTTGCTTTATTGACTACAGCAAAGCCTTTAACTGTGTGGGTCACAATAAACTATGGAAAATTGTTAAAGAGGTGGGACTACCAGGCCATCTGACCTGCCTCCTGAGAAATCTGTATGCAGATCAAAAAGTAATAGTTAGAACTGGACATGGACTGACAGACTGGTTCCCAATTGGGAAAGAAGTATGTCAAGGCTGTTTATTGTCACCCTGCTTATTTAACTTATATGCAGATAACATCATGCTAACTGCCAGGCTGGATGAAACACAAGCTGGAATCAAGATTGCCAAGAGAAATATCAATAACCTCAGACATGCAGATAACACCACCCTTATGGCAGAAAGTGAAGAAGAACTAAATAGCTTCTTGATGAAAGTGAAAGAGGAAAGTGAAAAAGTTGGTTTAAAACTCAACATTCAGAAAACCAGGATCTTGGCATCTGGTCCCATTACTTCATGGCAAATAGATGGGGAAACAATGGAAACAGTGAGACACTTTATTTTGGGGGGCTCCAAAATCACTGCAGATAGTGACTGCAGCCATGAAATTAAAAGATGCTTACTCCTTGGAAGAAAAGTTATGACCAAGCTAGACAGCATATTAAAAAGCAGAGACATTACTTTACCAACAAAGGTCTGTATAGTCAAAGCTATGGTTTTTCCAGTAGTCATGCATGGATTGGAGAGTTGGACTATAAAGAAAACTAAGCACCAAAGACCAGTGCTTTTGAACTGTGGTATTGGTGAAGACTTTTGAGAGTCCCTTGGACAGCAAGGTGATCCAGCCAGTCAATCCTAAAGGAAATAAGTCTTGAATATTCATTGGAAGGACTGATGCTGAAGCTGAAATTCCAGTACTCTGGCCACCTGATGTGAAGAGCCAACTCATCTGAAAAGACCCTGATACTGGGAAAGATTGAAGGTGGGAGGAGAAGTGGACAACAGAGGATGAGATGGTTGGATGGCATCACTGACTCGATGGATATGAGTTTAAGTAGGCTCTGGGTGTTGGTGATGGACAGGGAAGCCTGGTGTGCTGAAGTCCATGGGGTCACAGAGTCAGACATGACTGAGCGGCTGAACTGATGTTAGTAAGATACAGGAGCTAACCTGAAAGAGTCCCCAGTAAGCAGATCTAGGAGGTAAAACAGAGAAATACAATAAAAATCTATGGTATTGAATTAAGAACAGAGAATAAATAATTACCTATAAATCAGTAATGTAAATAACTAGCTAAGTGATTAAATCAATGATTGAGATGGAATAAAAAATCAAAATAACAAAATTCTTAATATCGTATAATTTTAAATTTCTCTGTACTTTTCCTGTCATCTCATACAGAAAATAGATTGGGAGATATACAACAAGATGAGAGCAAATATCCTTTGAATTTTTTACATCTGAGGTGCGATATGTAAAATTTCTCCATACAGCCATTGAGTGACTAGGACTTTAAACAGATACAGAGGATAGTTGTTGCTGTAATACAAAAGATATTCCAAAGACATTTGACACTAAGCTTGCCTTTGGGAGAGTGTGCTTTTTCTTTTCTTTTCTTTCTTCCTTTCTTATTGTGCTGTAGGTAGAGATAATTTTATTGGCAGCACTTAAATTCAACAAGATAATAGACACCATGATACCTCTCAGAAAGCTATAGAGGATAGCTTTCTTGAGTAAGGAAAAAAAGCATGCATTTGTGTGTGTGTGTGTTCTCTAGGAACGAAGTTCTGGAAAGAGGGAGAACTATTAAAAACCAGTAACTGTGTGATTTTTATTTCCCCAATTTTTATCTAACTATATCTGCAGGTTGATTTGAAATGTACCAAATAATCTGTATCAGGCACTATAGTGGCTGTAATTCCACGAAGGATACTGAAATTTTATATTGTATTTAAAAATATACTTTTGAGAATACAGCATTTGAAGATGCTGAAAAACATTATGTAAAAATATATATTAGTGTTTATACTGTTCTTTTCTACCAACACTCACAAAATACATTACAGTGTTATCTGATGATAATATAAATTTAATAATTGGGCTAGCATAAAATTACTGGTTTTAAATTATTCATGTAACATAATTAAAAGAGTTTATTGGAAATAACAAAAAGGAAGGAGTATTTGGGTGGGATTTCTTTAAAAAATAAGTGGGCTTTTCACTTAAGAAAGCATGATAATATAATATTCTTTTTTTAATATAAATTTATTTATTTTCATTGGAGATTAATTACTTTACAATATTGTATTGGTTTTGCCATACATCAACATGTATCTGCCACAGGTATACACATGTTCCCCTATTTAATCAAAAGATCGTATATGAAACCATCCATTTCTAATGTTATTATATCTACACTTAAGTTGGTCTAAAGTCATTAGAGTACTGAATACCTCAGGAAACCTGTAAAAAGTGGTGTGTGTGACAGATACATTGTGTTATTTGGAAATAATTTATCCATGCAAAATAGCAGGTGACAGAAAAACTTTCAGAATTCAAATAAAAGGATAAACTGCCTTTTCATGAAGAATTTGAATATAAACCAGAAATCAAGTATATACCAGCTTGTATATACCAGTTTAAAATTTGATGATTTTATGTAGTATACCACATTAATAAATTGAAAGATAAAACCATATGATTATCTAAATAGATGCAGAGAAAGCCTTTGACAAATTTCAACATCCATTTATGATAAAAACTCTCCAGAAAGCAGGCATAGAAGGAATGTACCTCAACATAATAAAAGCCATATATGATAAACACACAGCAAACATCATCCTCAATGATGAAAAATTGAAAGCATTTCCCCTAAAGTTAGAAACAAGACAAGGGGGCCCAGTCTCATCACTACTATTCAACATAATTTTGGAAGTTTTAGCCACAGCAATCAGAGAAGAAAATGAAACAAAAGGAATCAAGATTGGAAAAGAAGAAGTAAAACTCTCACTGTTTGTAGATGACATGATCCTCTAGACAGAAAACCCTAAAGACACCACTGGAAAATTACTAGAGCTAATCAATAAATATAGTAAATTTGCAGGATGTAAAATTAGCACACAGAAATACTTTGCATTCTTATACACTAACAATGAGAAAACAGAAGGAGAAATTAAGGAAACAATTCCACTCACCATTGCAACAAAAAGAATAAAGTACTTAGGAATAAACCTACCTAAAGAAACAAAAGACCTATATATAGAAAACTATAAAACACTGATGA
>SJYX01008675.1:0-69848 GCA_006410675.1 Oreotragus oreotragus | reverse complement strand
TTTGTGAAAGCCGTGATATCGGGAGGAGGTCGCTTCCTGTGGATTCTTAACGCCTTCACACGACATGATGAAAGCCTTCCTTTAAATGTTCGTCACCTGTGTATATGAGGGGTGGGGGATAACTTTGTAGGAACATAGTCCTGTAACTCCCTCATCTCACCACCCTTCTCCTGCCCCCAGGCAATGCTCACTCCTGCCAGAGAGCTCTACAGGAAGCCACTGGGTGGATGAGGGTGAAGCTGGGGAAGTCAAAGGGCCTGGAAGATGGAGATGGGATTAGATGGAGATGGGATGCCCAGGCCTGGGGAGGCAAGCGGAGGGAGAAGAGCCTCTCTCCAGGGAGAAATGGCAAGGGCTACAATTCATTTCTCCATCTGCACGGGTTTGATGAACACTGCTCTAACCAGCCACCGAGGACAGTGGGTACACCTAAACAAAATGAACAGGCGGAAGGCTGGCATGCTGAAGGCAGAGGGAGAGCACTGAAAGGACAATCAGAAGCTCTGCGTTTGTGTCTCCACTTGGCCACTTACTGTGTGTCCTTGAGTAAAATCATTGAGCTTCTCTGGGCTCTCATTTCTTCTCTTTCCAATGAGTTAGTCTCCGTGAAAACTATACAAATGATGAATTTCTCAGCCAATGTGAAGGCAGGCTAATTATACTATTTGGAAGAGAGTTTTATGTGCTATACACTCTAGTATCTTTTTTAAAATCCGTCATCTCATTTAGTCCTTCCAACGAATCCAGGTGAAAGATCTTATAGCCTCTTTTTAAAGTTTTATCTATTTGTTTATGGCTGTGCTGGGTCTTTGGGCCGTGTGCAGGCTTTCCGTAGGTGCAGCGAGTGGGGGCTGCTTTCCTGTTGCAGCGGAAGGGCTTCCCGTTGCGGCGGCTTCGCTTGCTGTGGAGCACGGCTCTGGGCATATGGGCTTCAGTGGTTGCAGCTCATGGGCTGTAGTGCACAGGCTCAGGAGTTACGGTGCACACGCTTAGCTGCTCCACAGTATTTGGAGTCTTCCCAGGCCAGAGATTGAACCCAATTCTCCTGTGTTGTCAGGTGGATTCTTTACCACTGAGCCACCAAGGAAGTCCCTTACTAGCCTCTTTGAAAGTGAGAAAACAGCCTCAAAGAGGCCAATGGCTTGACCAAGGCAACCTGGATAAGAATGGCAGAGCCTCAGAGGACCCGAGGCTTCCAAGTCACAGTCCTGCGCCTCTCTACCCATGAGCTTCTCTCGCCCAAGAATGGTGATAAGCACGTGCATATCTGAAAACTCCTCAGTGGTAGGTGTTGACTGGGCAAGGCAGTGCCTTCGGTTTTCATTTTTCATTCAGACGTTTTGTTGCTGGATACACATGGTCTTCACTTCCAGTGCTAAATTCCATACCAAAGGGTACCATCTTGGGGAAATGATTCAGCCTCCCTGGGCCTTGGTTGCCTTCATAATTCTCATGGCTTCCTTTCTCTGGGCTTGCTAGAGTAATGACAAGGCCTCTTTGAGACCACAAAGCTCACCTGTGGGGTCACAGAGCTTCTGATAGGATAACGAACTACTTAAACTTCAACACAGTGGCTCAGAGTCAGTGTAAAGCATAGAATCACCTAGTTTATTCCATTTTCCTTTCCAGTGGGGAAATGGAGGATCAGAGGGGGCAGTGGCTTACCTAAAGTCACCAGCTACAGAGATCAGACCAGAACTCATGCAGCACACATCTCTCACCTCTTCGTGGGATGGTGTCTGGGCATCTTTGGTCAGGATCTCGACAAAACATCCTTGCAAGTGACTTCAGCTTTCAGTTTTCATGGTGAAAGCAGGAATAGGCAAACTTTTTCCGTAAGGTGCCAGAGTAAATAATCTAGGCTTTGTGGGTTGTGTGATCTCTGCAAAGCTACTCACCTCTGCCCTGATTGTTAAAAGAAGCCATAGACCAATATAAATGAATAAGCATGGTTGTTTTGATAAAGCTTTATTTGCAAAGACAGGGAGAAGGACAAATTTGGCCTGCAGGCTGTAGTTTGCCAACCCCTAGTTTAAACATTTTTTTCCAAGATCTGGTCTACAGTCCGTGCAACATCTGAAATCCCCTTTTTGTTAAAAAAAAAAAAAAGGCAGAATCACAACTGGGCAAGCAGGGTAGGGGAATTCTTCCATGAGAACCAGAGTCCATTTGTAAAGTGCCAGGCCATGCTGGGCCAGTTTTGGCTAGTCTTGGATTTTCAGTTTGTTGAGAGGGCCATTCATAGCATTAATTCTGCAAAATGTAAGTGGCCAACAAAAAGGGGATTGGTATGAATAAAGACAGGACAGGCCTCCCCTGCCTGTGCACCTGCTGGCCCAGAAACCCTCTAGGCTCCCAGAGCCCCATGCTTCTTAGAGCTTATCATCCCACCTTGGAATTTTCCACTTTTATTTTTTTTTAAATTAGTTTATTTATTTGGCTGCACCAGGATCTTTAGTTGTGGCATGTGGGATCTAGTTCCCTGACCAAGGATCAGACCCGGGCCCCCTTCACTGGGAGTGCAGAGTCTTAGCCTTTGGACCATCAGGGAAGTCCCAAAGTCTTTGCTTTTGAAGTGGCCACACAAGCAGCCCCCATCCTGTGACTGAGGCAGAGCTCTGGCAGTGCTGGAGCTCACCTCCCAGGCCTGGACCGTGTGAGGTCTCCTCTTCCTCTCTGCTTCTGTATATCAAAGGAGATGATGGAAGAGAGGGGTGGATTCTAGCACTTGAACAGAAGTGAATTTGTTTCCTTTGTCTTCAGTCGGGTGGTGTGATATGAGCTCTGCAATATGGTACCACTAGCCACAGGTGGCTGTTTAAGTGTAAGCTAAATAAAATAAAAAATGTGATTCCTCAACTTCAACTTCTAGAGGGAATGGCAGGGACCAGATTTATCCCCGTGCCTGAAATAATAGCAGCAACAACCAAAAGGAAAAATATATGAAACAATGATTTCTAAGAGACTAGATATCATGAAATTAAGGGCATCAATCCCTGAAAGATGGATAGCCACCAAGGGGCCCACCATCTCCTCAGCTTCCTGCCTCAACTGCAGTTTCCAACCTGCAGTGCACGCTTTCCTCTTATTTGTTTTGCTACACACACAGCAGTCTTTGTATAATCAATACCAGTGCCACCCCAAGAATAGGACCACTGCAAAGGGTTTTGGGAGTGGCTGCTTGTTTGCGCTTCTGTCTTCAGGTTACAGATTACATTTGTTTCTACTTCTATCTTCAGGTTACATTCTACCCATGCAGTCAGATCATTCTGATTCAAACTCACTGTGTAGGGACTTTCATGGTGGCAACTCCCAATACAGGGGGCCATTCCAGATCCAGGGAGCTAGATTCCATATGCCTCAACTAAGAGTTCACATGCCGAAACTAAAGCTCCCATGTGCTGCAGCTAAGACCAGATGCAGCCAAATAAATAAATAAACAAACACTAAAAAAGATTACTGAGTAACTTCCTCTCCAGGTGCATAGTTAACTGATGGGTCAAGCAGCCAGACTCTCATGTTCATTATTTTCTATTTTTAGGAATTGTTTTTTAAGATTTAATTTTATTTTGAACATTTTTTTGTGCAGTTATGTAAAATCTTCACATGGTTCCAAAGCAAAAACAATAAAACAAGTCAAATTCAAAGAAACCAACTTTTTATCTCTCTTCTCCTCTCCCATCCTATCATTTCCTGTCCCCTTCAGTGCACTTTAAATTGTTTTATGGTTTATCCCTTCCTTAAAAAAGCAAAAGATATATTTTTCACTTTCTTGCTTTTTCAGGTAAACCATATATATCTTACCTAATTTTTTACTTTTTAGCTTAGCGTCTTGCATTCTCCCTCTTAGTTTTGTTTTTCACTTAAGAATATATCCTGAAGATCACTCCACAGCAGTTAATACAGGTAACCCCCATTTATTTAGAGTTGCAATAGTATTCTGTGGCATGGATATATGATAATTTTTCTTCCAGTCCCTCTATTCAAATCTTCATGTTTTACTTTTATACCTACTGGGGGCTCGGATGTGATCATAGCAACATTTGATTCTATAGCCAGGACTCTTGATCACAACACCAAGCTCATATTCTTCTGCTCTTAAATGTATGTATCAGAAGGGGATTTTTATAACACTGCCTGAAAGTGAGAGCATAGCTCCATCAACCATTCATCAAGGAGTTCAGTTGCTCAGTTGTGTCTGACTCTTTGGGACACCATGGCCTCCGTCACGCCAGGCTTCTCTGTCCTTCTCTATCTCCTGGCTGCTGCTGCTGCTGCTGCTGCTAAGTCACTTCAGTCGTGTCCGACTCTGTGTGACCCCATAGACGGCAGCCCACCAGGCTCCCCCAACCCTGAGTTTGCTTAAACTCATGTCCATTGAGTCGATGACGCCATCCAACCATCTCATCCTCTGTCACCCACTTCTCCTGCCCTCAGTCTTTCCCAGTGTCCAGGGTCTTTTCCAAGACAAGGGACCTTGTTGCTCTCAGCTCTGTCCCCGGTTCTGAAATTTCGTGGTGGGCAAGTGGGTGGGGTAAGCTTAGATGCTGGGAGGCCAGGGAGGGCACTATGGCGATGTCTTAATGAGATGTAGAGAATAAGACCAGGATGTGGACTCTGAGGACAAAGAGTTGGATTCTGGGATCCCTTCTCTCTGATCAGGAGCCTGGTATTTCCCTTCCTCCCCTTTCTTCCCAATTAAATGGAGGTGGCTCAGGCTTCATGTGTATTTCCATCACAGGTATATTAATTTCACTGAGTTCTTAGGCCATGATGGCTCTATGAATTCTGCCTTTCCTGGGCTAATGGAGTGGCATAAATAACTCCAGGAGAAGCACTTGGCCTGGCAGCTCCCAAGTCAGGCTGGAGTTAATCAATCCTCTGCTGATGTGTAGCTGAAGGTTCCAATGATGGGCCAGAGGTTGTGCCTGTCCAGGGCTAATTCCCTCCTACCAGATGCCTCTCCAGAGAGTCTGGGTGCCCTCTGGTCAGAGGAAGGCGGCACTGGGAAGTTAGGAATCTGATGTTCTCCTTGGCCCAGAGACAGATGGAAATTTAGCCAGCTCACGGAGTGAGTCAGGGCAGCTGTTTGGCTCTCCCTCCCACAGTCTTGCCAGTCTCCTAGGAAAGGCTGGTTCATCCTCCCACATCCAGGAGGAGGGGTTGTGTCAGAGCAGTACCAAGGCTGACTGTCTGTCTGTGTCTGCATGGATCCTCAGCTAATGGCTTATCTCATCCAGCTCTTCAACTCTCTCCCAGGAGATAGGATGGCACAGGGTTTAAGACACGCCCCTGCAGCCAGATCTTGGCTCCCTCTCTTACATGCACTGAAACTTTGTGCAAGTTAGTTAACCCCTCTGATTCTCTGCTTTCTCATTTGTGAGATCAGTGGGGAATAATAAGAGCAATAATCTAGCTTGGCCCTACCCAATCATAGGGCTTATTGAAAGAACTTAAT
Organism: Oreotragus oreotragus; assembly: GCA_006410675.1. Taxonomy (NCBI): domain Eukaryota; kingdom Metazoa; phylum Chordata; class Mammalia; order Artiodactyla; family Bovidae; genus Oreotragus; species Oreotragus oreotragus. Next base: position 64,390 of record SJYX01008675.1, on the reverse strand, counting down.
GAGTGACCCCACGTAGAGTCTGAGACCGAGACCTGGAGCATCAGGAGGGCTCATTCTTAGCTATTATTAGATCTCTATCCTTGGGGACTTCATCTGTCCGGGCTTGTTGGGAAGCATCCTTGGCAACCCAAGGATACCCTGGTCTTCCACCCAGCATCCCAGGAGGAGGGCAGAGCTGAGAACCAGGGCCCTCGCCACTTGGTCTCTGAGGCTCCTCCCAGCTGGGAGCTCTCCAGCTGTCAGCACAGGCAAGGGGTCAACCTCCAGGTCCTCAGATGCTCTCTGGTAGTGGCCATCAGCAGCTTTCATTGCTACAGGCAGTGGATGGGATCATCTGGTCTGGATCGCCTCTCAAGCCACATGCTAAGCTCCATGCTTGGGGGCTCTGAGGATAGTGGAGAGAGATTTCAAGCACCCAAGAAAACGGTGCTCCCCTCACTGGTGCATAAGTCTTTATAGTCTACCAAGCCCTTTTACTCCCTTTCATGATCTCCTTTAAATCTGTTCAGGGTTCAGGGAGACTGGTAGGTTAGGAAATCTCCCCATTTCATAAATGGAAATGTTGAGGCTTGCAGAGGGATGAAACTTGCCCAAAGGCACATAACTATGGCAATGGAGCCATCTTGCAGACATCCAAATTATTCAGCCTCCCCAGTCCTAGACTGACATGGTTCCCAGTGTCCCCTCTTAAGCCATCAGCTTCTCCCAGTGAAGGCTAAGCTTAGGCTGCTTGCTGGTTACAGGAAGCAGGAGACCCCCCAAGGGCTGCAGCAGGGTCCTCTCCCTTCAGCAGCTCCAAATGGAAGCAGGAAATCTGATTACAAAAGGCCCCATCACGGAACTGTTTTCAGAAGTCAGTGGGATAAACCCATCTCCCAGAGACAGAGGTTCAATTCATTAAGCTTAGATGATTAATTACAGGGCAATTAAATATTTGATTAAATTAATCCTGAGGTGTTTAAACATTGTTTTGCAAAGAATGTTTGCTCATTAATTAGAATGGCTAAATGCCCAAGTTAAGCAGGGCCGGGGGCTCTCGGAGAGACAAGGAAGCCCTCTCCTCGCCCCTCTGAGGCTCTTCTCTGCAGAGGTGGGGATAGTCTTTGCACAGGAGTGTTGTCTGTGCCTTGAGTCTTCCCTGCTGCCCTGGTGCCTCTGTGCTCATTTGCAAAAGTGTCCAGGGATGACCTGGAGGCAGGAGAGCCAGCCCTGACTCTGTCATTGACAAGCCAAGTGCTCTTGGCGGAGTTTCTACCCTGGGCCTGAGGGCCTCAGTCTTCCCATTTGCATAATGGTGGGAGCATCTGCACCCCAATGTCCGCTGGGTCTGACTCTTGGTTCAGCTGGATCTACATTTCCACTGCTAGCCAAGGAGAATGCCTGCTTTGCTACTGGTCCCCATCTCTGCAGGCTCGCAGCATCTTCTTTGAGGTCCCGCTCTCTTCTGGATGCCCAGTTCTGGCCAGTTGGAAACTATGATGTAAAACAAACAAACAAACAAAGCTAAACTTAGAGAAGGCAGACGTTATTACTGAGAAAGACTAATGCAGTAGGAAAGGTTCTGAACTCAGAAATCTGTAAGCGTCTCAAAAATCACATAGCAAAAGGTTTTTCTTTTATGGGGTGAAGGGGGATCAAGCCAAGATAAGCATGCTCTTTGAAGGGGAAGCTGGACAAATGAGGGGAAGTGACCAGTGGGGTGTGACAGGAAAGTGGTTAGCGATTCCCAGGAGAAACTGAAAATGTGGCAGTTTGGGTGGCCTCACGGGAGGGGATGTGCTGCTCTTTCTGATGCTTACTCTGGCTTGGAGCCAAGCAGAGGTCAGGGAAGGAGGGAGGTCTGCTTGAAGCGTGGTCAGGACAAGGCAGAGGGTAAACAAGGGGCAGCTGCGGACACAAGGTCAAGGTCAAAGCCAGTTTTTTTATTGGAATATAATTGCTTTGCAATGTTGTCTTAGTTTCTGCTGTACAACAACGTGAATCAGTCATGCGTGCCTCCCTCCCACTCCCCCATTCTGCCAGCACTGAGCTGAGCTCCCTGTGCTAAACACAAAGCCAGTTTCAGTGGTGATAGGGTGGGAGCCAGACCAGTGTGGGCTAAGCAGGGAACAGCAACTGTGGGGTGAGGACAGAGAGTGGGGGCAGCTCTTAGAAGCTTTACTGTGAGGAGGAGCAGAGAGATGGGATGGGAGCTCGTGGGAGAGGTGAGACCAGAGAACAATGGTGGTTTTCTGGGTGAGATCACAGAACGTGTCCTAATGCTGTTACAGTGATCCATCAGGAAGCGGGGCCGTGGGGACACCACCTGCCCTTGCCGCAGGCTGTGGCCCCTGGTCCCTGCTTGCTCCTTTCTATCTCTTGTAACCATCTCCCAGGAGGACTTCCGCTGCCCCTGGCGTCCAGGGGGCTCTCGCCACCCTGGACAGTACCCATCCCAGGATGGGGAAAAGCCTGTGGGACTGCCTGGGTGGGCAGCTCAGAACCCTGGACCCGCTGAATCTGCCAAGGGAACCGCAGGTACCGAGGCTCCATCCACTGTGGCGTGAGTGATCACAAGAGCCCCAGGGCCTGGAGGCAGGAGTGCTGGGTTCTCCTTCCTGGTTCTGCTGCTAGCTGGCTAGCTGTGTGACCTTGAGCTGGTCGCTTCTCCACTCCAGCAGGGTGTGAACTTGCTCCCTTCAGAGCCCAGCTCTTGCTGCTCCATCCCCCGAAGTGTGACCCTGGATGTCCACAGCCCTCCAGCCTTCTTCTGTGCTATTGCTCACATTCTTCTCCTTAATTTCCCCACCACCCTAGCCTTCCCTTCGCTCTTTGCCCAACTTTGGTCCACCGCCCCTCAAAACCTCCCCTGACAGCATCCCAGGGTGGCCAAGCCTGTGCCTTCCCTCAGCTCAGAACAGTTCCCACTGCCACCCCCTCCTCCCTGGCAAGGCAGAGTGAATCCACATCTGTCTCCAAGGGGAGTCAGGACTTGGGTGCCTGAAGCAGGGGTGGACCCAGAATCTTCTCCTTCTGTTCCACAGGAATTGAGACCTGCACGCAGTGATGCTCCAGGAGCACCTGGCTTCTTGTGAGCATCCCAGGGCAGAGCCAACAAATTATGCACCTGCAGAACCAAAGCCTTTTCCAATGGGGAGTCAGGGCCACCCTTCCCTTTCCTCCTACACACACTCACCCTCCTCTCTGCTCAGTATCTGGGTCACATTCAATTTGATACGTGAGAAATGAAACAAAACATTGAGGGGCAATGAAGGGGGCCTTGCCCCCCACCCAGCCTAAGATAGGAGACAGCTCCCACAGATTCTACATGTCTGCAAGGTTCTAGTTACTTAAAACAAAATGCGCACTTAACTCTCTCGATTGTAGATGTCTGAATTCTCTATTTCAAGCTTGAGAGGAGAGGAGATTATTTTAGAAGAAGACAGTGTGATGTGTAAAAGAGATGTGGGATTTAGAACCACGGTGGAGTTTCCTTCGGAGTTTGTGCCTTGCCCGTTCCCAGCTGGTCTCCCTGTTGTTGTTTAGCTGCCAAGTCATGTCCGACTCTTCGGGCCCCATGGACTGTAGCCCTCCAGGCTCCTCTGTCCTTGGGGTTTCTTAGGCAATTTCTTCATCTTCTCTGTGCCTCGGTTTCCATATGTAAAATGGGGGTATTAGTAATCACCCCTGTTCACCTGCCTCACAAGTTTGGCATGAGATTCAAGCGAAAGGTCTGTGGGACCATGCTGGACACCTGTGTCCGTGGGAGTCGGGGGTGAAGGGTTCCTCAGCTCATCTGGAGCTGCTGAGCACAGCAGGGCTGAGTGGCGTTTCCCCAGGAGATGTCACGGCGCTGTGCAGGGCTCCATTTCCAGCCTGGATCCTGGTGAGGTGGTAACTGTTCTGGCTAATTGGAGCAGAACAGACATCTCCCCTGGCACAGCAGAAAGAAAGTAATCAGAGAGAGCGCCATGGGGGTGGACTACGGCAGATGCAGGGTGTCAAGGGAGTATAGAAGGGACTGGAACAGCCACTGGGGACATTGCCACGTCTCCAGAGGGAGGGGGGACTAGAAGTGGGCATCGGATAATAGTGACATCAGATATCTATCATTTTCAATTACTCCTCTGGTCTTTACAAGTTTTTCTTTTTAAATTTCAGAATCACTCTCACAGCTGCTTGGCACTGCCTCTTTCATGACGGCCTTTGAAGCCCAGGTGCCTGGAAAGGCAGAAAGAATTCTGTCTGAAAACATCTTTCATCTGCCTGTGTTTGCTGTGGTCATTGCCCAGCTAAGAAGCAATGCTCAAGCCTTTGGAAACTGAAACGTACCTTCCTGAAATGATGACTTGATCAAGTCACACAGAGCTTGGAAGTGAGAGGCCTGGATTGAGATTCCAACTCTGTCACCAGGGGCAATCTTCATTATTCATGCTGCATAAAGACCAAAATAAAAGGTGAAAAATCATCTTAATAGTTATCCTCAAATAACTGAATAACAATCAAACACTTTTTAAAAAGTATAATTTAAGAATCAAAGGATTCTTCAATAGGATAAAGCCTTCCTATTTTGAACCAAAGTAAGTTCAAAATTAGGAACAGGGACTTCCCTGGCAGTCTCGTGGTTAAGATTTTGTGTTTCCAATGCAGGAGGTTCAGATTCAATCCCTGGTCAGGGAGCTAAGAGCCAACATGCTTCGAGGTGAAGCCAAAAAATAAATAAAAAATAAAAGTAAAAACCAAAATTAGAAACCAAAATGAATTCCTGTTTTCATCACACTGATAATCAATGAAAAGTTAACTGACATCCTACCAAGTTCCTCAGAAGGTTTAGAGGAGTTCCACTTGATATTTTTTGAACATTCTCATCAATTCAGTAAGGCAAGATAAAATAAAACCAGAGGAAAAAGCGGTATCACAAGAACGTTTGTATGGATGGTGGACACAAAAAGATCAGTAAAAATTTATGAATTAAGTTTAAGGAAGAAGAGGAATGCAGACTATATGCATGGGTGATGATCTTCCTGAACACTAGCAAAAGCTAGAAAATACAATGAAAACATCCATTTATAACAGAAACATGTAATCTAACATACTTAGGAATAAACATAATATATGCTTGACCTTTATAAAGAAAATTGCAAATTCTTTGAGCTGGGGACAGGGTGAGAGGTATCACATAATTCAAGATGAGCACACTGGCTATTGTGAAAATGTCTCATCATCTACGGTTAATGTACAAACATAAACCGCCTCAAATCAATGCCAACAGTGTTTTTCTGAACGCAAAAGATTCTGGAGAAACAAGAGAAGGATTTCAAAGGATATTCTTTATATATATAAAAAAAAGCAAATGGCAAGACTAACAGGTTCATCATTAGAACACTTTATAAAATAATCATTTAAAAAGTAATTAAAAATGAATGACATTGGGAAACTGGATAGCATTGAAGAATTTTAATTTAGAGCTCCCCCTTATACCAAGATAGACTACAGATGGATTAAAGTGTTCTCTTTTGGAAAAAAAAAAAAAAAGTTAGCACAAAATGAAATATTTATTTTCTTTACTAAGAAAGACCACTCTCAGCTTTGAAGCAATGGAAGAAACTGGGAAGGAAAAGAGTGACTGATGACAGCAAGAACAGAATAAAAAACTCTTCGATGTTGAAAAACGCAAGAAAATGAGAAGATGTTTGATGAAAGGCAGTTGCACCTGCTGCACGACACAGGATAGCTACACCATATGAAGTGCCCGTTAACATTTATATGAGAAAAATATTGCAATTCTGCTGAAATATGTTACCTTGTTGTTGTTGTTAGTTGCTAAGTCAAGTCTGACTCTTTTGTGACCCCATGGGCTATAGCCTAGCAGGCTCCTCTGTCCATGGGATTTCTAGGCAAGAATACTGGAGTGTGTGAGTTGCTGCCACTTCCTTCTCCAGGGGATCTTCCCAAGCCAGTAATAGGGGGATTATTTAAATCAGGGAGACTCTATAGTATATCATTTTATGCGGTTATCAATTATGAAAAATGTTTATTATGTGCTGTTAAGTGGATCAAAACCCCTTCTGTAACACAAAGTACACACGTATTATAAGTGCGTTGAAAGAAAAGCGTGTCTCTGTGGACAGGGCCTGAAGGAGACAAGGTTTCATGTGCCTTGGTGGCTGTTGTTTGGTCCCAAGCCGTGTCCGACTCTTTGCCACCCCCATGGACTGTAGCCCGCCAGGATCCTCTGTCCATGAGATTTTTCAGGCAAGAATACTGGAGAGGATTGCTACTTCCTTCTCCAGCGGATCTTCCCAACCAGGGATAAACCCGCGTCTGCTGCATTGTCTGTGGATTCTGTACCAACTGACCCACCTGGGAGGCCTAGGTTGTTACTGTTATTTTAATTTAAAAAAAACTTTTTTTTTCTAGTTTGCTTTTATTTTTTTAATTTATTTTAAATTTATTTTTATTTTTACTTTATTTTACTTTACAATACTGTATTGGTTTTGCCATACATTGACATGAATCCGCCACGGGTGTACATGAGTTCCCAATCCTGAACCCCCCCTCTCACCTCCCACCCCATATCATCTCTCTGGATCATCCCCGTGCACCAGCCCCAAGCATCCTGTATTCTGTATCGAACATAGACTGGCGCTTCATTTCTTACATGATAGTATACATGTTTCAGTGCCATTCTCCCACATCATCCCACCCTCTCCCTCTCCCTCAGAGACCAAAAGTCTGTTCTATACATGTGTCTCTTTTGCTGTCTCACATACAGGGTTATCATTACCATCTTTCTAAATTCCATATGTGTGTGTTAGTATTCTGTATTGGTGTTTTTCTTTCTGGCTTCTTTCTCTCTGTATAATTGGCTCCAGTTTAACCACCTCATTAGAACTGGTTCAAATGTATTCTTTGTAATGGCTGAGTAATACTCCATTGTGTATATGTACCACAGCTTTCTTATCCATTCTTCTGCTGATGGACATCTAGGTTGGGGGACATCCTTCCAGGTTTGTGGAAACCACATCACAAGCTCTCCCTCAACCACAGCCCCTTCTCTGGCTGGAGTCTGTGCCCCTGGGGTCAGCCTGGATGCCCTGGATACACCAGACTTCGCTTCTTTGAAACACGAGGATGTCTGCACCTTCTGGATGTGAACAACCAGATCAGCAGCCACAGCTTCCCATTTAGGAGCTCTGAGGCCTGATTGCGAGGTGGGGAGGCTTGCCCTCTCTGCAACACCAGCCTCCCAAGTGGCAGGACCTAACAGACCTCCGAGACAACTTATGATTGTGGTTCCCAAACTGACAGCTTCAGCCTGGGGATGGGGGCTATCTATACAAGAGCATCTCAGCCGTGAGGCCAGAGCCTCCGACCCTAGAGCCAGCACAAGGCTTTCCGGAGCCCAACCTAGACCTTCTGCTCCAAACTCGGTCCCCTCCAAGTCCCGGGAAGGGACAGGTACCCAGAGCTTGTACAGGGAGCCAGCAGCCCACAGCCCGCTGCCCACAGGCCATCCGGGGGAATCAGGCCACCCCGGAGAGCCAAGCTTTCTAGATCCTGGGTCCCTGCCCTAACGGAAACTCCACCCTACCCCTCCCACCCCATGCCTGTAGGCCTGGGAGCTCTGGGCTCTGCTCTGAACTCTGCCTTGCTCCTCCCACGCCAAAAACCGCTTAGGTGTATGTGCACATGCGTGGCTGGATTCTTCCTTCTCTCTTTTCATGCTATGTGAGTTTATCGATTGTCTGCTCTGTCCTGGTTTCTGTGGGGTTTGCCCTCGGGGTCTCAACCATTAACTCAGAGCTTGTAGCTCCTGTCACTCCTTCTCCAAGACTGTTTATAGGGCTGGGGACCCATTGTTAGGAGTAATAATAAGGATAAAGGAATAACCCCAGCTGGTGGACAATGCTTTACGTTTACAGAATCCTTCCTCACATTCTTATCATCTGTCCCCTTCATTTTTTAAATCCTCTTTTTTTTATAAATTGGGGTATAGTTGCGTTACAATGTTGTGCTATTTTCTGCCGTATGACAAAGTGAATCAGCTATGCATGCATGCGTGCTCAATGGCTTCAGTTGTGTCTGACTCTTTGCAACCCTATGGACTGTAGCCCGCCCAGCTTCTTTGTTCAGGGGATTCTCCAGGCAAGAAAAACAGACTAGGTTGCTGTTTTCTCCTCCAGGGGATATTCCTGAGCCAGGGATCGAACCTGCACCTCCTGCACTGCAGGTGCGTTTGTTACCGCTGAGCCATCCGAGGAAACCCGAAATCAGCTATCCGCATAGGTATGTCCCCTCCCTCTTGAACAATAATCTCGGCTCTGAGCTCTCCTTAATTCTGACATTGACTGCATCCCTAGTTTCCACAAATAATTTCACCCCACCAATTATGTCATGATTTTTATAGATTTGTGAGAACATAGGGAGAGGTCACCCAGGATGAGACATTTTGCTGGAAATTTCATGGTGGGTGTGTTTCTTTGGCTTCCACCCTGGGTGTGAATCAAAGCCTCCTCCTTACCCAAGGGGGCCTCTCCCGGGAGTGGGCTCTCAGGTCAGTAGCTGGGATGGTAGTTTGTTATCCCAGAAGCGAGGGGCTCTCATTTCATTTATACTGTAATAAACTCTTATTGATTTTAATAAAATTGAAAAATCTCTTTGTGAATGAAAACCCTGGGGTCCCACCCACATCTGCTGACTTGCTGCATTTTCTCCACACTGTGAACTTCATGATTCATGCCCGGGCACCACTGCGGTCAGGGGGTGATTTCCCTGGCAGAATAAATGGGAACCATAAAAAGTCACACAGTCAAGGACCTCCCAGGAGCCCTCTGTGGTCCTGGCTGGGAGGGAGGAAAGTCTCCCGGTGGGGCAGTCAGAGAGGCCAGAACAGTTCAAGGCAGCCTGGGGAGAGGGCAGGAGAACCAGTTGTTACTCCACCCATGATGGCTTGGTCCCCAGACCCCATGGCTCTGCTGAGCTCCATGTAGCGCCTTCCCTGGGCCCCCACCTTCTCTGGGGCTGGGGACTGCCTGTCTCAAATGGAACTCCTCATCTCCCACCACCCACAGGGTCCCTCAGTCTGGAAACGAGGCGCCACATCACCCTTGACTCTCGTTCCTGCTCCTCGGAGGGCCTGCAGCGCTCCGCACACCCATCTCTACAACCTTTTGTATACTGTGGCCTCTGTCCAGAAGGGACTCCCCTCCCCGCACTGTTCTTTTCTCTCTGTGGTTCACCCTCCAGCCTCTTCTACAAATGCTTCAATGCTGGCATTCATTGCTGCCTTCTCTGTGTTCTCATGGACCCTGAATGTACCTCTCTTACTGTTTTCAAGGGTGACACTTCTATTGCATAGATTGTCTGTCACACTGTCAAGCATTTTATTACTTAATTACAACCATAGGGGGCTAGGTATTATTATCATGTCCTCTTTCACAGATAAGAAACAGGTCCAGAGAGGTTAAGGAACATGCCAAAGGTCACACAGTGAGGAAGTGACAGCGTTGCAGCTTGATCCCTGGCAGCCTGGCTTCTGGGTCTGGGTTTGCAATCCCTAGACCTCCATTCTAAGATTTATCCTACTTATTTCCCTCAGATGTGAGGTTGCCGAGGTCTGAGGTCATGTGTCCTTCATTCTCATGTCCAATGGGGAAGAGAGCACTTGGCCTGAACACTTACTGTCAGCAGGACTCCCCATTGCTCCCCTGTGTGGGTGGTGCCAGGGCAACTGTATCCGTCCTAAACACCATTCTCTCTTGTCTGTGTGCATGCTAAGTCACTTCAGTCATGTCTGACTTTTTGAGACCCCATGGACTGTAGCCCACCAGGCTCCTCTGTCCGTGGGATTGTCCAGACAAGAATACTGGTGTGGGTTGCCATGCCCTCCTCCAGGGGATCTTTCTGATCCAGGGATCAAATCCACTTTTCGAACGTCTCCCCCATTGGCAGGCACCTGGTAAGCTCTCATCTCTTGTCTATAGCCTCCTAAATGATACTCCTATTTTCATTCTAATGAAAGCACTGCACCCTCCCTGGCTCTGTTTGAGTGTGAACTTTGAAAAAAAAAATATATCAAATTCCATCTCTTTCTTTCTCAAAAACCCTCCCATGGCTTCCGAGACTCCACCATGAACTGAAAGACCCTCCATTCTCTGGCCTCAACTCTGAAACACTCTTCCTCGTTTTAAGTCTCAGGCCCACTCATCTCCAGGTAATTCCTAGCACACACTTAAGGGCCTTTGTGCCTTCTGTTCTCTCTCCTGGAGCATCCTTACTTAGACCTTCACTTCTTTCAAGTCTCTGATCAAATGTCACCTCCTTAGAGATCCTTTCCCTTCCCATCTTATTAAAAAGTACGCTGTTCATTTCTTTTCCCCTTATTTCAAGGCTGGAGTACCTGGGTTTCACTTTCAGCATACCCACTGGGAAGGAAGTGTTTATTTCTTCCCTTCCTTCATTCCCATTATCCATTTTCCTTATTTCTTTTAGAAACTGAGTTCTCTCTGAAATTTAATCTGGCTACATGGCCACTCAGGTAGAGACTTCATTTCTCTGACTCCCTTGCAGCTAGGTGAGCCCATAAGGCTGAGCTTGGGCTGATGGGCTGTGTGTGGAAGTGATGAGTATCACTCTGGTGTGTCCACTTGCCCTGGTCTTTTGTGCTCTCTTTTCCCATCTCACAGAATGTAGCATGGCTGGGAAACTGAGCTCACTTTGACCCTACAGAGAGGACTACATCCTGTGGAATGTCAGAGAAACAAAGTGGGAAGATCCAGAGTTCCTGAATGATCTGTGGGATGTAACCTTCCAGCAACCCGAGACTGACCACCTACCCCTGAGCTGTGATGACAGAACTAGATTTCCATTTTATTTGGACCATTGTATGCTGATGTCTCTTTGTTACAACAGCTCTGTTTATATCCTAACCAATATAATAATTTACCAGCTGGGAGAACTTGGGCAAATTATTTAGCTTCTCCATGCTTCTGTGTCTTCATTGCTAAACAGAGATAATAATACCTACTTCATGGTATTGTTGGGAGAGTTCAGTGTATTCATACCCAAATGGGGCTTGTAATAAGCTCTCAATCCACATTGGCTGTTATTATCTATTCATTTTCATAACTCTTATTGCTACCTGGCATGATATAACAGATGTCCTTGCTTACTTGTTTTTTAAAATGTTTATTATTTGTTTGTTTTTGTTTTGGGCTGCACTGGGCCTCCGTTGCTTTGCATGGGCTTTTTCTGGTTGCGGTGAGTGGGGACTACTCTCTAGCTGTGGTGCACAGGTTTCTTATTTCAGTGGCTCCTCTGGTTGCAGAGCACAGGCTTTAGGCATGTGGGCTTCAGCAGCTGCAACTCATGGGGTCAGTAGCTGTGGCTCATGGGCTCTAGAGCACAGGCACAGTAGTTGTGGTTCACAGGCTTAGTTGCCCCTTAGTTGCGGGATCTTCCTGGACCAAGGATCAAACCCAAGTTCCCTGCATTGCAAGGCAGACTCTTAACCGTTGGACCACCAGGGAAGCCCTTACTTGTCTGTTGACTACCTCCCTCCATTAGAGTGTAAGCATCGTCATGCAGGGACCAGCCTGACTTTACTTCCGACTGTAGTCCCAGCTTTAGAACAATACCTCGTGCAGAGTAGAAACTCAACAACTGGTGTTAAATAAGTGAAAAGGGATGCATACTTGTAGTCATTTTCTTATTCCTTTCTTTATTAATTAATTCATTCTACTCACTCCAGCTCAAAAGCACGGTGCATTTTGGCTGCTCATACGGCCATCTCATGAGGCTGCAATAAGCATACATTTCAGCTCAGTCCAGCTGAACTGAGCCATGAGGCCTCTGCCTTCTGCTTAAGTACAAACTGCCAGGACCTCTCACGGATGCTTTCTTCCCTCCCTATCCACCCTGACAGCTATGAACTCACAATTTCCTCCACTGATTTCATCATGCGATGGGAGACAAGCTGCATCCCAGAGCTTTATTGCTCTGCGGCAACCTCTCCTCGAACAAACCATCATTTTGCCTCCTCCCAGCCTTTTCCCTCACCTTACTTGTGTCCTGAGTGTCCCTGGAAAAAGGTTTTGGCTGTGCTGGATCTTGGTTGCTATGTGAGGGTTTTCTTTATTTATGGCAAGAGCGGGCTCCTCTTCCTTGGGGTGCTTGGGCTTATCATTGCAGTGGCTTCCCTTACTGCAGAGCACAGGCTTTAGGACACCCAAGCTTCAGTAGTCGTGGTGCATGGGATTAGTTGCCCCATGGCATGTGGGATCTTCTCCAACCAGGAATCAAGCTCATGTTGCTTGCATTGGCAGATGGATTCTTAACCACTGGACCACCAGAGAAGTCCCCTAGAAACTTCTACATTGTTAGAATCATGCATGACAAGAAGGTATTCTTGTATTAGCTATTTAATAAAAAATTATAAAAAATATAAAAAAGAGAAATCCCTACTTGGCTTCCATAGAAAGAAGACCAGAGGGAATGGCTGATTGCTGGCAGTCTCAGCCACCTCTGCTCTATCCCCTCCTGGCTAGGGCATGGTCATTCAGCTGTCCTGGGCTGCTCACCCTCAGTCCCCACATCCCTCATCCCTCTTTGTCCAGGTGGCCGTCCATAGGGTGCTGCATTGTAGGGCAGGAGTGAAAGGTGGCAGCCTGCTGGAGACCAAAGCAGTGTGAGACAGAAGCCCCAGCTTCTCTGTAAGTGCTTTGACCTCCTGTCTGGAAGCACGTTGACTGCCCCATTCATTCACATAAACTGGCAGAATATTTTCGAATAAATCATGAGCATGACAGTTACATTCTCTAAACCACACTGGAAAAAGGATTATGGTATTTACTGTGGGGACAGGAAGATTGATTTTCACCCAGAAAATCTGCCAGGTTCTTGATTTAGGGAGCCAGTGATCAGCACAGGTTAGCTCTGATTGATATTGGCTTGCCTTTCCCACGGGTTCCTCTCACTCCAGGGGACACTTTGGGTGAGACAGCTTTGGGGTCATGACTGTCCTGCTGGTTCTTTGCAAGATGGCCCAGCAGGGTGATATATATGGGCAGAGCTTACTGTCCTGAGGCTGTCTCCCACCATGCCCTCAACCCTGATCCCTGCTCCAATGGCCTCAGCCACCTGCTGGATAAAACCCAGCTCCTAAGCCTGGAATTGCGGGACCTCTTGGGTGGAGCCTGTGCCTCTCCTGCAGCTCTCTCTCCCATCACCCCTCCCCACCATGCATGCTCTGATTGTGGTTTTTTCATGTTGTACTTTGCACACGACTGTCCCTTTCCTATGGTGAGGGACAAGCATAGAAACCAGAGATCATCCCCACCCTTGGACAGTTCAAAGTCTGGTGAAGGACACAGACTAATAATCAGTCCCATGTGTAGGTCCCATGGCACACAGGACTGATGTGTCTGAGGGTGAACACAGGGTGGGCCAAGGGGGCAAGGAAGAGGCACCATCCACACCTCACCGCCTCTGCCCTCTGTGTGCCCACAAGGACCTTGGGTCACCTTATCTCCTCTTCTTGTCCTTGTCACCCTACTCATCATTCATATACGCTACTTCTGTATTTCATCAGTGTTTAGCACACAGCCTGGGACATACTTGGGCTCAATAAATGTGCACTGACCTGAACTGAATTATTGGTTGCCTTTGTCCTGCCCTTAGTCCCCTTGGGAGTGAGCTTTTAGCTAACACGAACCCCAGATACACTTGTTTATTCCTTCCTACAGGAATCACTGAAGCATCAGTGGGCTGTGTAATCAAGGCAACTCATCCTTTAAGTCAGTGGGGCTTCGAATTAGCCATGGCTGCCGTCTATGGGTTGCACAGAGTCAGACACAACTGAAGTGACTTAGCAGCAGCAACAGCAGGTACCCTTGAGAATGTTCAAGAACAAGTCTTCTACCTACCCCTTGTATCTTGCAACAGGCTCCAAGTTTCCGTATTTCCACTTAACACCTGCCCTTCCAAGCCTACTTTCCCTAACCAGATTGCTTTTGGCTTGGATTTGGCTTCTGCCTATAAACCAGCCTTTATCCTGGGGTCCCTTCGGCTCTGCCTCCAATTCCCTGTGGTTTCCCTCCAGCCAGTCTTCTATGGGAGATGTTACCAGGATCCACCATAATGCAGCCAGTATCAAGGGCTCTGTGAGGCTCTGAAAAGAGGGTAAAATACAGACTCACACCCAGTTCTACCATTTATTGGCTCGGTGAGTGCAGGCAAATCATTATGTCTCTGAGTCTTAGTTTGAGGTATAATAGCTAACTTTGCATGGTTGCTGTGAAGTACTCACATCAAGGCAACTTATTACCCCTTGATTAATACCACAGTTACCACTGCAAACCTCTACCTGCTGGACCTCTCTGCATCCGGGAGACCCTGTGATGCTCGTTTGCGTGTCTTAAAGGCCGTGCCCAGCTGTCCCTCCGCTGTCTTGTCTGTGATGGCTCAGAGGGGCTTTTGATGTTCATGGGCCCCACTGTTTCCTGCCAGGGACGCCCTCAGCTGCAACCTGTGCTCCACCCTTTTGTCATCCCAAACCCAAGCCCAAGCACAAGGTGGTCCTTCTCTTGACTCTCTACAGCCCAGTCTAGAAGAAGCTTCAACTTCAGGTAACACGTTCCTGAAGGTTCCAGGTTCATAGAAGGGAAAGATATTACAGATACTATAGTTTATGTACAGGGGGCTGCACTTGGATCCCAGGGGCTCAGCCGCTCCCTGGGGACCCTTCAGAGCACTGGCTGCTTTGCTTCTAGTGTTCTCTATGGGACAACAGGCAGCCACCTCAGCTCAGAGAAACTAGAACTTCTCCCTCCATCAAATTTCCCTCTTCTCCTTCCCCACTTCCTGCCCTGCTGCTGCTGCTGCTAAGTCGCTTCAGTCGTGTCTGACTCTGTGTGACCCCCAGAGATGGCAGCCCACCAGGCTCCCCCGTCCCTGGGATTCTCCAGGCAAGAACACTGGAGTGGGACTTCCTGCCCTAGGACCAGCTATTTCCCAGCATATCTGATGGTGGAATATCCAACCCCCTTCAATGGAAGCCCCACTCTGCAGGCATGTGGATGCAATGGGCTCAGATTTATTCATCTTAAATAACTTCATTCAAAGGACACTGAGAAGAAAGAAGGCTGAATGCTGAGGAATTGATGCTTTTGAGCTATGGTGTTGGGGAAGACTCTTGAGATTCCCTTGGACTGCCAGGAGATCAAGCCAGCCAATGCTAAAGGAAATCAATCCTGAATATTCACTAGAAGGACTGATGCTGAAGCTCCAATACTTTGGCCACCTGATGCAAAGAGCCAATTCATTAGAAGAGACCCTGGTTCTGGAAAAGATTGAAGGTAGGAGGAGAAAGGGATGACAGAGGATGAGATGGTTGGATGGCATCACTGACTCAATGGACATGAGTTTGAGTAAGCTCTGGGAGATGGTGATGGACAGGGAGGTCTGGTGTGCTACAGTCCATGGGGTCACAAAGAGTTGGACGCTACTGAGTGACTGAATGACAACAAAAAACTCCATTACAAGGACACCAAGGTTCCATCCGGTTCCCTTTCCCAGTCTTTCCTCCATCAGCAGGTGAAGTTGGTAGCATCAGCACCCTCTCTCTGAAGCCAGCTTCCTTTCCTGTAAAGAACTTCCCGGCAAAGGATCCACATTTCCCGGGGCACCAGCACCACTTTAGAGCAGAGTTCATAAGGAGGCAAAAAGCTTTTTTTTTTTTTTTTTTTTAATAGCTTCTGCATCTCCCTCTCCTGCCCCTCCCGATTCATGGGGAGGAGGCAAGAAAGTCTCAGCTCCCCAGGAGAACCTTTAAATTCTTGGTTGAAAAGATTTGTATTTAGGCTAATGGTGATTTCACAGTTTTCCCCAAGAACAACCAGTGAGTATGTGTGTAACTAAAAAGCACATCATGATGATTTTCCTAAAATAAAGGAAGAGTTTGCTCCCTAAAGATGGAGGCAAGATTCTTGGGAGCAAATATCAAGATGTTGCAACTTTTTCAACACCAGGGCTGCCCTACTTCTCAACTCAATGTGCTAAGTTTTCATGACCCTGAGTATCCAGGGGCAGGAAGCAGGCCCCTCTCTTTATTACATCTGGGCCCCCTGGAGAATCACAGACTTCCAGGTAAGTAGGAGGGGCTTCCCTGGTGGGTTAGCAGTTATGAATCTGCCTGCAGTGCAGGAGTCACAGGTTCAGTCCCTTCTGCAGGATTGGGAAGATCCCCTGGAGAAGGAAATGGCAACCCACTCCAGTATTCTTGCCTGGAGAATCCCATGGACAGAGGAGCCTGGTGGGCTACAGTCCCTGGGGTCACAAAGAGTCTAACATGACTGAGCACATACATGCACACAGATAGGTAGGAATCATGGGATTACCCAGTCTGTCCCTGAGAATCGGGAGACCTCCTGTGAACATTCCATCCGATGACCTCTTAGGTCTGGCTGCCATGCCTTTCACAGCAGGGAACTCCTGCCCTCTTAGACTGGCCCATCCCTGACCAGCTCTGATGGTCACATCACCTTCCTCAACTTTTGAAGCTGGTTCAGTTCCAGCCTCCAGGGCCACACAGAAATCTACTGCTTTTCCTGGGATATCACCCCATTGATGTGCCCACTGAGAACATATTCTCTGATTAGATCTTCTCTAGGCTGAGGCTGACTGCCCAGTTACCAGCCTCTCAGTCCCTCAAGGCCAGGTTCACAGCTCTCTGTTATTCGAGGTCTTCAGTCCTTCTCCATTCTGGCCTTCCCCTGGGGCCATGGCTCATCTGCTGGCTGCTTCCCATCACCTGCCCAATGGGGGGAGAGCAAGGTGTCCCAGCTATTGCCCAGTCCTGACGGATACACTTCACATTCAGGCAACCTTATTTCTTATTGGTAATTTCTGACACTTGTGTCATGGGCTGGCTCTGATAGACCTGAGACCTGACTGACCCAGATGTGAGCATTGCAATGCATTTGCACTCATGCCTTTGAATATCAAGTACAATTCCCCTTGTCTAAATGGAAGCAGAGTAATTGGTAGGGGAGGAAAACTTTTCCCTTCTGCCCTCTCGGTTCTTTGACTGGTTTAGTAATGAAATTATGACTTCACGGGTGGTCTGGTGGTTGAGAATCTGCCTGCCAATGGAGGGAACACAGGTTCAATCCCTGGTCCAGGAAGACCCCACATGCTGTGGAGAAACTGGGTCCATGTACTGCAGCTACTGAAGCCCACACCCCCTAAAGCCTGTGCTCTGCAACAAGAGAAAACGCCGCAATGAGAAGCCCGCACACAGCAACTGGAGAGTAAGCCCTGCTCACTGTAACTAGAAAAAAGCCCACACAGCAAGGAAGGCCCAGCACAACCAAAAATAAATAAATAAAAGTTGTGTAAGAATAATGCAACTGAATTCAGACAGATTAATGGGAAAAAAAATTAGTTTCATATGTATGGAATCCTCAAAGATATGAGACTCAGAGAAGTGACCAAAGCAGACAGCTTTTATGCCTTTTAGACCAAGAAACAATACACTTGCGAAGAATTGACAAAATAAAGGGGTTCAGGCCTGCATGTGTGCTAAGTCGCTTCAGCTGTGTCTCATTCTTTGAGACCCTAGGGACTGAAACCCACCAGTCTCCTCTGTCCACGGGCTTCCCTAGGCAAGAATTCCAGACTGAATGGCCACACCATCATCCTCCAGGAGATTGAATCCACCTCTCTTACATCTCCTGCATTGGCAGGTGGGTTCGTTACCATTAGCACCACCTGGGAAGCTTGGGCTAATTGGTGAAGAGGTGAGAAGGTTTGTTACACGTAGCCTTGTGTGAAAGTCGCTCAGTCGTGTCTGACTCTTTGTGACCCCCAGGGACTATACAGTGCATGGAATTCTTCAGGCCAGAATACTGGAGTTGGTAGCCTTTCCAACCCAGGGATCGAACCCAGGTCTCCCACATTGCAGGCAGATTCTTTACCAGCTGAACCACAAGGGANGTAGCCTTGTGTGAAAGTCGCTCAGTCGTGTCTGACTCTTTGTGACCCCCAGGGACTATACAGTGCATGGAATTCTTCAGGCCAGAATACTGGAGTTGGTAGCCTTTCCAACCCAGGGATCGAACCCAGGTCTCCCACATTGCAGGCAGATTCTTTACCAGCTGAACCACAAGGGAAGCCCCAGAATACTGGAGTGGGTAGCCTATCCCTTCTCCAGGGGATCTTCCCCACCCAGGAATCCAACCAGGGTCTCCTGCAATTGCAGGCGGATTCTTTACCAACTGAGCTATCGGGGTTAGCCCTGAATTTCCCATCTCTGATGAGAAGGATGTTACAGAGAAGCTACCTTGCACACGGGAGATTTATTTCCTTTTTTCAGGGGGAAAAAGGAAGGTCAGAGTGTCTTTCCTGCACCTGCTGTTTCTTAAGTAACTATAACTCAATACAGTGACTATGCCAAATTTGGTATATGGGGGAGCATCTCCTGCTCCCCTTCAGATTCTAGAGGCCACACAAGGAGAATTCTAGAAATGTAAAGGCCGAACATCTATCTGCCTCCCTCCCTGTTTGCTGATTGCCTCTGGACACCAAGGCTGGACTGTCAGTGCTTTTGTGTGGTAGCAAACCTGTTTGCCAAGAATCAGTTTACTAATTTGGCTTCCCTGGTGGCTTAGACAGTGAAGAATCTGCCTGCAATGCAGGAGATGTGGGTTCGATCCCTGGGTCAGGATGATTCCCTGGAGAAGGAAATGGCTACCAACTTCAGTATTCTTGCCTGGAAAATTCCATTGACAGATGGAATTCTAGTGGGCTATGGTCCATGGAGAAGGGATAGGCTACCCACTCCAGTATTCTTGGGCTTCCCCAGTGGCTCAGCTGGTAAAGAAGCTGCCTGCAATGCGGGAGACCTGGGTTCGATCCCTGGATTGGAAGATCACCTGGAGGAGGGGATGGCAACCCACTCCAGTATTCTTGCCTGGAAAATCTCCATGGACAGAGGAGCCTGGCAGGTTACAGTCCATGGAGAGTCGAACATGACTGAGTGACTAACACTTTCATACCTTTCTCATACTTTTCAATTTGCAAACTATTTAAAAAATCTGAATATTGCTCCAGCCATGTTGCCCATTTCGGCCATCTGAGTCTGAGTTGCTTGCAGGTGTTGAGTTTGGGAGGGGGCTTCCCCTGGCACTCAGTTCTCCTGGGAGCAGAGAGGCATCCTCTTGGGTTTCAGCAGAGATCTACCAGGTCAGTCGCCTGTGCCCCTTGCTCCAATCAGGCTATGACAACCTGTCCTGGCTGCAGAGCTGTGAGCAGACCAAGAAAGTCACCACAGAAACCAGAGGGAGGCAGACCCAGGGGAAGACCTGGGACAGGTGTCTCTTCCTGAAATTGAGCCGGGCAAGGGCCAAGTGGCAGCTTAACCAAAACAGAATAAGAGCTTCTGAGGAGAGCCAACAGGACCAAAGACTTTCTGAAACTGAAGAAAAGTAGTTCTTGAATTTCAAACTGTATACATGAATTAGAAGATTGTCCCTTTTGAGAATTATAATCACAGTGGCTTACAAGATCAGGTGTAGAAGTATCTCAAAACAGAGTCTTGATACAGAGAGAAATCATGGAGTTGGGGAGAGGTTTCTAACAGGCAAAGGGAGCTTGGGTGCAGTGGGAGGGAGCAAAGTCATCATTGATCCCCTGTTTTAATATAGCAACGGAAGAATACGGAATGTTTTGTGCATGTAATGATTAGGAGAGTCGTCATTAATAGAATGACAATCAAGAGAGAATTGTCAAAATAATGGGGGGGGATAGGAATAAGTCCTTAACTCCACAGAGCTAGATAAATTAAGGAAAAGGGAAAAGAAAATAGCAACAAAGTAAACAGCGACCATCATGTAAGAAGGAAGAAATGAGCAGAGGGCCAGTTATTCCCATGAGACTGAATTGGCTGAGTTCCCAGATTCAAAGGTGGAAATGGTGGATTGTGTTCAGAAACCCAGCTTGGCTTTACATTGTCTAAAGAATCTCACCTAGGAATGTAAAGTATATAGCCACTATGGAGAACAGCATGGAGATTCTTTAAAAAACTGAAAATAGAGTTACCATGTGATGTAGCAATCCCAGTCCTGGGCATATAACTGGAGAAAACTCTAATTCAAAGATACATGCAGCCCAATGTTCATAACTGTGCTATTTACAATAGCCAAGACATGGAAACAAGCTAAGTACCCATCAACAGATGAATGTATAAAGAAGACATGGTGTGTACATATATCTATGTCTATATATACACACACGTGTGTGTGTGTGTGTGTGTGTGTGCCTGTGTGTGTGT
Source organism: Oreotragus oreotragus (assembly GCA_006410675.1). NCBI lineage: Eukaryota > Metazoa > Chordata > Mammalia > Artiodactyla > Bovidae > Oreotragus > Oreotragus oreotragus. The sequence goes on along the minus strand of SJYX01008675.1, from coordinate 44,082 downwards.
TAGTCACTCAGTCGTGTCCAACTCTGTGCGACCCCATGGACTCCAGACCACCAGGCTTCTCTGTCCATGGACTTCTCCAGGCAAGAATACTGGGGTGGGCTGCCATCGCCTTCTCCAATATACATACATACATATATATATATACACAATGAAATATTAGTCATAAAAAAGAATGAAATAATGCCATTTGTAGCAACACAGATGAACTTAGAGGTCATACTAAGTGAAGTAAATCAGAGAAAGACAAATATATGATATCACCTACATGTGAAATCTGAAAAATAATACAAATAAACTTATTTACACAACAGAAATAGACTTGACATAGAAAACAAATTTGTGTTACCACAGGGGAAAAAGGTGTGGGAAGGGATAAAGTAGGAGCTGAGATCAACAGATACACATGCTATATATGAAACAGGGAAACATCAAGGTCATGCTCTGTAGTACAGGGAACTATATTCAGTACCTTGTAATAATCTACAATGGAAAAGAATCTGAAAAGGGACATATATTCCGTACAATGGAATCACTTTGCTGTATTCCAGAAACTAACACAAGATTGTAGATCAACTATACTTCAGTTAATAAAAAAGAATCTCACTTAAAGTGATTCAGTTCAGTTCAGTCGTTCAGTTGTGTCCGACTCTTTGCGACCCCATGAATCGCAGCACGCCAGGCCTCCCTGTCCATCACCATCTCTGGGAGTTCACTCAAACTCACGTCCATCGAGTCGGTGATGCCATCCAGCCATCTCATCCTCTGTCATCCCCTTCTCCTGCCCCCAATCCCTTCCAGCATCAGAGTCTTTTCCAATGAGTCAACTCTTCCCATGAGGTGGCCAAAGTACTGGAGTTTCAGCTTTAGCATCATTCCTTCCAAAGAACACCCAGGGCTGATCTCCTTTAGAATGGACTGGTTGGATTTCCTTGCAGTGCAAGGGACTCTCAAGAGTCTTCTCCAACACCACAGTTCAAAAGCATCAATTCTTCAGTGCTCAGCTTTCTTCACAGTCCAACTCTCACATCCATACATGACCACTGGAAAAACCATAGCATCGACTAGACGGACCTTTGTTGGCAAAGTAATGTCTCTGCTTTTGAATATGCTATCTAGGTTGGTCATAACTTTCCTTCCAAGGAGTAAGTGTCTTTTAATTTCATGGCTGCAGTCACCATCTGCAGTGATTTTGGAGCCCCCAAAAATAAAGTCTGACACTGTTTCCACTGTTTCCCCATCTATTTCCCATGAAGTGATGGGACCGGATGCCATGATCTTCGTTTTCTGAATGTTGAGCTTTAGGCCAACTTTTTCACTCTCCGCTTTCACTTTCATCAAGAGGCTTTTTAGTTCCTCTTCACTTTCTGCCATAAGGGTGGTGTCTTCTGCATATCTGAGGTTATTGATATTTCTCCCGGCAATCTTGATTCCACTTGTGTTTCTTCCAGCCCAGCATTTCTCATGATGTACTCTGCGTATAAGTTAAATAAGCAGGGTGATTAAGAAAGGTCAAAAATTAATTCGTGGGCAAAAAGATGCTAAAAAGTACCTCGCCCATTAAGAAAAAAGCACAACAAAAAATGGAGGCAGCAGTAATACTGAAGTGGAATTGAAGATAAAAGATGTTACCTGGAATTGATACTATGACAAACAGAAACAGAATGAATAATAGTAGTAAATACGTGTGGAACTCTTGCCATGCACACAGGGCTATGGGATTTAAAGAACAAAGCCATATAACCCTTGCCACAGCCCAGTAAGGTAGATAAATCATTATCCCCATTTTACAGATGCATAAACTGAGGCTTAGAGAGCTTAAACAGCTGGTCCGAGGTCTCAAAGTTTAAAGCTGTGCTCTTAACCAGAACCTCTCCATTCCCTTCACTTCACTGGAGCAAGGCACGACCTTCTCTCCAGGGCCAGCACCTGCTGCGGAGTTAATTCTACAAATATTATGTGGTATATGTGATATATAACCCTTTTTAACAATTTCCAAAATATCACCAATTGATTTGTTTTCAATGCAATGGTTCCATCTCATTCATCACGGCCACCGCGCTGCCTACATCTTTTACTTTTGTGATAAAATCTCTTCTAAACTCACTGGGTCTCTACCTCCTCTGCCTTCATAAAGACACATTAAAATGATTCAGGCCCTTGCCCATCAAACCTTGACGGCCAGAATCAATGATTTTTCCTCCACATGGGACTAACGGGTGCCTCTAGACCCATCATGATTTCCACACATCGAAACATCTGTGAGACAGTAGAAGTTCAATGTGATTCAAATACTCTGGTTCATATGAGCTGGCATCAAGGTAATTATAAAGTAATTTGATTAATTAAAAGTAAAACGTAATTAAACTGAAAAGGATTTTGCAGCAGTCTCTCCTGGGTCGCTCAGCTTAGCTGAGGTGATAAACTAGACCAGACTTCTGCCTCTGCTACCAGAGGGCAAGGTGGAAATAAACTGAGCTTTCTGAACTTTCAACAGCAATTCATACTTCAGATTTCATCCCTTCCAGTACTTCTCAATGTATAAGATGTATTGTCCCACCTAAGCCATGGCCATTTTGACAGAAAAAAGGGGTGGAGATTGTAACACCATCTTATGCATATTTAAGAAACAATAACCAATGTAAATCATATTTAATGTGTCTAATTGATATCTAATTATCTTGATATTGAATTGCCAGTAAAACCTGAAAGGTTGTAAATATCTGATATTGATAAGGAAGTCGTTATCACTCAGCAGTTACTTGTTACTTTCGCCAATCTCAATTAATTACACAATGAAATGTATTTCCTATGAAAGCCTGGGTCCTCTTCTAACAATTAATTGATCTCTAATCAGTGTAGGTTATCTTTCTAAATTCCTATTAGGGCTTGTGTAGGGAGGTAGAACTGGAGACCCCCTAGCCAGCTGTGTTTCTAGAGGCCCCTCTGGCTTTCTAGTATCACGGGGTCCTTTGGGGAGGTATCTAGCCTAAGGTTGGAGGTAAATGATGAATTACTGAATATTAGATAATCACTTGGGGAGCTTATAAAAATTCTCATGTCCAGGCTACTCCTGCCCGCCCCAAACAAGACACAATGAATCAGACTGTCTGGGAGTGGGACTCAAGGCTCAGTGTTTTTAAACTTTCCGATTGATTTCAGGGTGCATCTAGACTGAGAGCCAGGGTGACTCAGACTTGAGGTATATGGTGGATTGCGGGCACAGATGGTGGGTCCCCTATCTTGTCGCATAAAGGCTGCTGGTCAGCCATGATCTCTAGTCCAGTGTGGGCCCAGGGCACCTGGACTAGGTTCCTGCAATGCAGTTCTGCCCAGTCCTTCCTTACCCCACTGTCTCCACCCAGCTTTTTGTAACCATCTTTCACCCTTTATTCATTTTTACTGGAGTATGGTTGCCTTGCAATGTTGTGTTAGTTGCATGTACACAGCAAGGTGGGGCTTCCCTCATAGCTCAGTCCGTAAAGAATCTGCCTGCAGTGCAGAAGACCTGGGTTCTATCCCTGGGTCGGGAAGATCTTCTGGAGAAAGAAATGGCAACCCACTCCAATATCCTTGCTCAGAAAATCCCATAGACAGAGGAGCCTGGTGGGCTGCAGTCCATGGAGTTGCAAAGAGTCGGGCATGACTGAGTAACTAACACAAAGAAAGTACATCAGTTGCACATGTACATGTGTCCCCTCTTTTACTAGGTGTCCTTCCCAGTCACTGTGGGCCATCTTTCAGTGTCCAGTCTGTAAGTATGGACTCCCTCCCCTCCCTAGCAGCCAAGCCCACCTGAGCTTGGTACGTGGCCCCCAGCTCTTCCTCTCCCACCCCTCTCATCTCCTATCTTCTTGCTTATGCTTTTATTCCTCCCCTTTGAGTTCAACTCTTCCCCCAGCCTGGCGTGCCCAGGGCAGGGAGTCCCTTCTTTGTCCGGCCCACAGCACGGCGACGGCCACACTGGCTTGGGAGGCAGACCAGCTTCCCTGGGGTACAGGTTGTGACCGCATGGTCACCATGGACGCTGCAGTACCCAGCAGAGTGGTGGGCACTGCATAAGTGTCCTTCCAATGAGCGAGGTTCTAGAGGATAGGCACTCACCTGTCATGTGTTCTTTGAAAGGAGAAAGAAATTACACCGCTTTGCTGGAAAACTGTGCGGAGTCCACTTGGCTACTTAATGAGGTATAGTTATCGCAGAGGAGTGGCATGGTTGGACAGATAAGGTGATAGGAGGGTGAGAGCGAGGCTGTCCTAGTGCATGGCAGTAAGGGGTGCACATGGGGGGCATGAGTGTGAGGGGTGTTTGTGAGGATTAGGACCTTGTGTGTACATGCATGAGTGTGCTCACATATATCTGTCTTGTCTTCGTGGGAAGGCCCCTGGCTTTGAACATTATTTCTGTAGGCAAAAGAGAGCATGTTCTAGACAATGCAGGCTAACCAAGGGTGACAGAAAGCAGAACAGTGGATGCCTGGGGATGCAGGGCAGGGAAGGCCAAAAGGGAGAGACTGCAGACCAGCCCAGGGACACTTCCGGGAGTGATGGATGTGTTCATGATCCTGAATGTGTGATGATTCCATGAGTCTATGCAGTTATCAAAATGCATCAAACTATGCACTTTTAACTGTGAAGTTTACTAGAAGGCAATTCTACTTTTTTTTTTAATGAATGAAAAGTGCCCCCTCAAAAAAATTTAAGATTTCAGAAGTCATTCTGGGTTCTCGTCCTGGCTTCCTGGCTTCCTAGCTGGAATGACCGTGGGCAAGTTGCTTAAGATCTCTGTGTCTCAGTTTCTCATCTGTAAAATGGGAATAATCACCCACTTACCTCTAGAGTTGTACAAGATAAAAAGGAAATAAGGATATGCAAAATACTTATGCCAACGTCTGGCTCATTTTTATTAGTTAATAAATGGTGCCTATTATTATTACTTGGGCATTATTACGTGAACTTGGGCAAACTCCGGGAGACGGCGAGGGAAAGGGAAGCCTGGAGTGCTGCAGCCCATGGGGTTGCGAAGAGTCGGACACGACTGGTGACTGAGCAGCAGCAACAGAATTGTTGTTCCTGTTAGCGGGCATGCCTGGACAAGTGCGTACATGTTGTGTGTGCACAACGTATGTTGGTGTATCTGTATCAGAGCAGGACTGTGAGATACGAGTCTGTGAGTCTGTGTGCATCCAGGAGGGAGTAAGGGGGGCTGTGGCTTCGTGAGTTCAGATATGAATCCTCCCTCCTCCGGGCCATCATTACAGCTTTCTCCTCCTCCACAGACTGCATGGGTATTGATTTTTTTAACAGTTACTAAACAGCTACATTTACTGACTCATTCCGTCTTTTATCATATCCAATAACACAGTGCATTTTGGAAATCACATCTCCCCGGTTCCTTCATGACTTCTGCAAATCAAATTTATTTTACCATTGAAAATGTCAAAAGGAGTTGGCCAAAAGAAACAGGGAACTTTCTGGGGGTGGCAGCACCCTGAAGCTGGCTGGTTCTCAGACTTCAGTGAAGGAGGCTAAAGCTCCCCACCATTCCAAGTGGATACACTTCCTGTGAATTCCCTAAAGATGAGAAGGAGTCAGATCATCACCTTTTAAAACAGATGCCTTGGACCTGCCTGGAGTGGGCACACACAGTAGGAGGGGATTAGCAGAGGCCTCTGGGGACCAACTTGGCATCACCAGGATGACTTCCGGAGCCCCGTCTGTGCTGCCCTGTGCTGGGGGCTTGAGGGGTAAGAGGTGTGTCAGTATCCTTGCCTCAAGGATGTCACAGATGAGAGCAGTAGAGACCCAAGCCTGCCCCCGGCTCTGGGGATGTCCCTCCAGATAAGGTTTGCACAGTGACGTGAAGACAGGGTCCGCAGGGTGGACTTCAGGTTCGGACTGCTCTGGGCTTGCTTTGAGTCTCAGTCCTGCCACCCAATAGCTGTGCAGCCTTGATTAGGTTGCTTAACTTCCCTGAGAGTCTCACCTGCAAACTGGGGTCAGAGTACCTCACATGTTGGCCCCCACTTCCAGGTTCTCAGTTATAAATGTTAAATCTGAATTTTGAGTCTAGACCTACTCAGGGCACTCGCATCTTTTTACGAAGATCACAGGTGTACCAGGCCCCAGGTCGCTGGTGTCAGGGGGAATACCCACTATCTGGGATCATGAGACATCCCAGTTAGAGGGCATTAAAAAGGTCATAGAAGATTTGTGTTAGGAGATTTTGGACAGGGTTTAAGGAAGTGGAGCTTTGCTCTGTTGGATGCTATCAGGAAGTGAAGGTAATTCTGTGATTTGATATCTCAGTAATTTTTTTTTCTAGGGTGAGAGGAAGAGAGAGAGGAACTGCAGTCACTCACATTAGCCAGGATCGGGGGATATTTGGTCATTTTCATGGTTTGGATAATGTTCATGTATTGTCTGTGTTCTGACATGATTATAAGAAGTCTTGGTTTTGTCTTGAAGTAAGAGTCTCCTTGTCTTTTGCTGATATCTTGTGAAACCATTTTTGTCCAAGAGGAGAATCTCAGGGGACCCTTCTTAGGGGTGACAGTGGTTATTTCCTCTCCAGACCCCTAGTCTTTGGATGGGGACCAACCTGATCACTAGTGAACATTCTCAGCTCACAAACTTGGCCGTGGAAACAAAAGAATCACTTTTTCTAAAACTCAACCTTATTTCTCCTTCAAGCCTTCCATTCAGCTGGGTAGCAGGAACTTAGTCAATTTCTTTCTGGCTTTCTCTGTGGTTGCATCCATATGTTCAGGAGGGCTGACACAAAGGTGGAGCAGGGCTGACAATGTGAAATGAAAATTCTAGGTGATATGCTCCAGGGTGGGTGAGAGAGGGAGAGAGTGGACAGCTAGAGGGAATAAAGGTGCTAAGGTTTTTGTCTCAGTTGAGCAGAGAGATGTATTAACAGATTAATGCTGTGAGTTGCTGAAAAATAATGTGATTTGATAATAATTTAAAGATACATAAGCTAAAAATAGAATATTTGGGACTTTGTTGGCAGTCCAGTGATTAAAACTCCATGCTTCCACTGTAGGGGTCATGGGTTCAATCACTCATCTGGGAACTAAGATCCTACATGTGTGTGGCATGGCCAAGTAATAAATAAACAAAGCAAATTCACTTAAAAAATAGAATATATGATCCCCAATCCAGTAGAGGAGAAATACCTATAATAACAACAAAAACCTGGGCAGGCCAATGGAAACTGGGAAAGAAAAAGAAAAAAGAAAAAGTCAGGAAAATAGAAAATAAAGACAGCAGAAATAAGTGTAAATATGTCATCAATTACAATAATTGCAAGCATATTAAACTAACCAATTAAGAGATTCTTAAATTTGGTTGTAAGAAGCCAGCTGCCTGCTATTTAAGAGCAAAATGGCTAAAACCAAATGATACCAAGGTATTAAAAACAAAGAAATAAAACAGTAATAGATCTGCAAAAGAAATTGCTGCCCAATAAAATTGAACTGAAAGTGTAAGATGTTAAAAGTAACAATGACAGGCATTTCATAGTGTGGTTTGAACATTAACCCTGAAATATATAAGCAAAATCTGAAATGATTACAGGGGAAGGTTGACAAAACAATAAGCATGGTGGGTAAATTTAGCACATCTTTCTCCAGAGCTGATAGACTAAAAACCATATATGATCATCTGAAAACCATGGGTGCTCATCTATGTATCTAGTCTCTTATCCAATGGCTCAGCAGGTAAAGAGTCTGCCTGCAATGCAGGTGATGAGGGTTCGATCCCTGGGTTGAGAAGATCTGCTGGAGAAGGAAATGACAACCCACTCCAGTATTCTCGCCTGGAAAATCCCATAGACAGAGGAGCCTGGTGGGCTACAGTTCATGGGATCACAAAGAATTGGACATGACTGAGCACATAAACTCAACTCATGTATGTATAGAAGTGTAAATGTGATTCCCACAAATAGCAAATACATGTGGGAAAGGCTATATATTAGATCGTGAAAGAAGTCTCCATAAATTTCAAAGAAACTTTGTTATCAACAGATCCTTTATCCAGCATGCGATAAAATTAGTAATCAACAGCAAAGAGATGATCTGTGTATATGTTTGAAAAGAAAAAACACACTTCTGAATTATCCATGGGTTCAAAAAGAAATTTACAACAGAAATTAAGAAGTATTTGGAACTGAAAATAAGGAAGGCGCTACATAATCAAGCCTGTCTAATGCAGTTTAACTGATTTTTAGAGGGGTGATTTATACTCTTGAAAGCATTTATTAGGAAATTAGAACAGCTGCATGTAACTTACAACCCAAGCAATCAACTCTAGAATCTACAAAGAAAATAAGGGGAACTAGAAAGAAGGAAATAATAAAGGTAATGATAGGAATGAAAAAACAATAAAGCAAATGATGGAACATCCACAAAAATAAAGACATCCAGAAACTAAGTGAGTTTCTTGGAAAGACTGATACTTTAACAAACTTTGGTACAACTGATCCAGTAAATAAGAAGGCATAGATGAACAATATTCAGAATGAAAAGAGGAAATGTGTACAGATAGAGATTTTTGACCTTGGAAGATCACCACGGATGACCAGGTGTTGATTAGAGGGAAATTTTGGAGGATTCTTTTTTTTAACTTATTTATTTGACTGCACCAAGTCTTAGTTGCGCGGCATGTGGGATCACCTAGTTTGGGCATGTGTGATCTAGTTCCCAGGTCAGGAATCAAACCTGGGCCCCCTTCATTGGGATCACAGAGTCTTAGCCACTGGACCACTGGGAAAGTCCCTGGAGGATGCTTCTTGATGTCACTTACACTCCGCCCTTTGAGGGTCCAGTGTTCACCAAGGCAATGAGGCCGGTGTGGGTGGCTGTTGGCTATTTACTAGCTGTGCAACTTGGAGCAAGTCTCTTAACCAATCTGGGTCCATCTTTAAGCGGAGGGTCATCATAGTGCTTATGTCATGAACTGCAAAGAGGAAATAGGATAATGAATGTGAAGGTTCCAGTCCACAGCTTGTCAAGGAGCACTCAGCAAATGCAAGGAGAGGTGGTGGCGACAATGGTCATCGGTACTGATTACAGCAGGAAAGCAGCACAGGATGATGGGGTAGGAGAGGAAGGCGGGAGTTTGAAGATGAAAGGCAGGCTCAAGTCAGCTTATGAGGTGCCATAGATGTCACCCGCAAAGGTGCACTTCATTCTAGACGTGCCAAGGACACCAAAGGCTTTCGAGCTGGGACCTGAATAAAATGGGGCATCATCTAGTGAAAGGGAGGGGTATGTGAGGGTCAGCCATGGTAGGGGGAATCCCAGGGGAGGAAACATTTGTAGGTCCTGATCTCCCACTATATCATGAATTGTGCTGCCACCTAAAAGCTCCCCTTTCCTGTTTTTGCTATTCTAAGCCCTTTTTCACTTACTCTGTTGCCTGGCATCTGAACTCTGTCTGTGCACCACCACGCTTGTGCACACGTGTGCATATATGTGTTTAAATACAGAAAGTCGCTTCAAGCAGGAGAGTAGTTTTATACAAATTCACTCCCTGGCCATGTTTATGAGCATCCATCTGTTCTCTAAACAGGGGCTTGGGTGGAAGAATATTTATCTAACTGGACTAATTAGAAGAGCTCTCTTTCCACTTGGATGGAAAGCTAGAATGCAAGCAAAGTGGGTTTTCTCCAGTCATGTCCACTGTAGAACTGGCTGGCCTTGCTGCTCAAAACAGCTTCAAAGGATGCAGCTGCTGCGTTTAATTTCCCTATCACTCTGCCTACTCAACACACTGCCTGCTCAGAGGATGCAGAGAGTGCCGGCCCTGATGAGGCTTAATAAAATGTGCTATAGGAAGTCAGTCTCCTGTCGAGTGAGACCTGTCTGCTTCTTTATGTTAAAATAATCTTTCATTAAAAAACTCTAATTCTTGGAAAAATATAAGGGCTGGTTGATGAGTCAGTGTCGCTGAACCCCCAATCCACATCTTTATTCATATTCCAGACCTTACTGTCCTCCACATTCACACCTGAAGTTGTTCCCAAGAGCTCACCCCCTTCCTTTTCCATCCGTGCTTGGTTGGGAAGGGGCTGAATCAGTACAACAAGCATTTATGAAACACATGCTACAGTGGTCCCAAGTGGCGTATAAAGTAGCCACTGATGGGTGAGATGTACTCTTAGCTCTCAGGTGTCTGGAGGGGAACGTGGGTATACCAGATGTCAGTAGAGTGTGAGGCGCGCTCTTACTGGGAAATGTAGGAGGAGCCGTGGGAACCAGTGGGCTGTTGGCTGATCTCAAATGGCCTTGGCTGGAGCACTAGAGAGACTTGGCTCTCCTTCATGTGACTCATCCTCTGTAGCCAAGTCCAAGTGCATTCTCTAGGTCATGGTAGAGGAGCAAGAGAGAAGGCAGCAACATGCAAGGTTGGCAGAGAACTAGGTCTGGAACAGGCATGTCATCTGTGCTGCCATCTACCGAATACAGCAAATAACAAGGCCTGTCTGGATTCACTGGGGCAAAGAGGCCCATCCTCTTCATGGGGAGGAACTGCAAAGGGCATGGATACAGCAGAGGTAAGAAGCTGGGGGAAAGGCAGGGTTGTTATCCCTGTCACCCCTATCATGAACTCCAGCATCACTGTTACCATCGCCTGCATCCTCTCCTCCATCTCAAACCTTCAGTCCAAGTGGCCATCCTACAGCACACCCAGCTCTTTCAGTGGCTGTGAACGTGTCTTACCAACTACACCCACAGCTGAATGTCAGGGATGAGCTGTTTCCTTGAGAGAAGAGGGAGAGACATCAGTTCCATTTTCTACAGCAAGAAACTGGAGCCCAGAAAGGTCAGCTCGTCTGGCGCAGGTCACACAGCTGGGCAATGAGGAGGACCAGTCCCTGTCTCCGCCCCGTTTTTGAATAACAAATGTACCTCGACAGCATCGGCCAAACTGGCTGGTCTGTCTTTTGCTTTCTTCCCATGCACAGAAGCAGAGCCTTCCTCACTGCAGAGTATCTTCCAGGATCTGGGCTGCTCAGCCTCCTTGGATCCCAAGGCTGCCCGCCTCACCCCGAACACTTAATTAAAATGAAGATGAAGTACTCTCTGTGACAGGTCACACTCCGTGGCAGTGACTGTGCCAAGGACCCCAGCGGGCCCAGAATGTTGAGAATTCTTCTCCAGCTTCTGCTCCAGCAGTGGCTTCCTCCAGGAACCTCATTTATAATTCCTTTGGTAATTAAAACAACAGATGTTATAATTAAAAGGCTCCTCATTAAATCACAAATAACTGAAGCTTGAGGTGGGTCCGTACTGAACAGTGTCATCGAGTCACCTTTGGAGGGAATGATAAGCATGTGAAAGGGGAGATCTCAGTGGAGATGTAAGGGGCTCATGTTTACGGGGGGTCTGGCTAGGAGCTGGCTGGGGAGAATTTCTCAGGAGTCTGTGTGTGTGTGTGTGTTGGATTCAACCCTTCACAAAGGGTCGTGGCATTGTCTCCAGCTCCTCTCTCCCTCCCCATGCCGGCCCTGCCCACAATTGGAGGAGCTCTAAATGGCTCGATGCAGTAATAACCCATTTTTATCACCAGAGCCTGATCTGGCCCTTCACTTTGGTGCATGAAAGGGAGAGGCTCTGCCAGCCCCTTGGGCTTGGCTCCCGGCCCTTCTCCTCCTCTCAGCCCCCATCCTCCAGCGCCCCTTATCCTCTCACTCAGCCTTTCTCCTCAACTGTAAGTGGAGGGCTATGATGCCCCTGCACAGGTTGCCTTGAGCATTAAATGATAAAACAGTGAAAGCAAGCATTCCTGCAGTGTTTGCTACGTGCAGAAACTTTCCAGAACTTCACCTGTTATCTGTTCATTTAATCCTCATAACAGCCCTAGGGGAGGGTGGGTGGAAGAGTGAAGAGGTGTCTGGGTAGCAACCTGAGGGAGGGGGTGGGTTTGGTCAGGTTGGTGGGGGCCGGACCGTGGCAGGGCCATGGCGGAGGCTGAGGGAGCCTCTGCGTGCCTTAGTGGGCGGTACTGATGCTGGGGCCCCAGCACCCTCCTGAGCCTGCTCAGCCATCCCTGAGGGCCTCCCCAGGGCAGCCCGGGTCCACAGGACACCAGGAAGGCAGGTGCAGAGGCAGCCAGTGCCCCTTTTCCAGGTGACTGAGCCACGCCAGGGTGTCTGTCCCGCTAGTTCAGAGCAGGGGTTGGGGGTCAAGAGGAAACCAAAGGGCACAGCCTCAAACACCAGAGCAGGAAAGGGAGAGGGGAGACATCAGAGAGCTATCATCCTGCTTTCTCACTGTACATTCCCAGCCTAAACTGCCCCTGGCAAACAGAAAGCACCTCATCAATATTGGATGGATGGATGCATGGATGCATGGATTCATGAAATGAAGGATGGAATGGATAGATGGAATGATGGGTGGATGAATGGGTGAATGGAATGATGGACAGATGGATGAATGGGTGAATGGAATGATGGATAGATGGAATGATGAATAGCTGGAATGATGGATGGATGGATGGATGCATGGATGCATGGATGCATGGATTCATGAAACGATGGATGGAATGGATAGATGGAATGATGGATGGATGAATGGGTGAATGGAATGATGGACGGATGGATGAATGGGTGAATGGAATGATGGATAGATGGAATGATGAATAGCTAGAATGATGGATGGATAGATGGATGGATGGATGGTTGTATGGATGGATGGATGGATGGAATGATGGGTAGACCCCAGGGCCACTGTTGATCGAATGGTTACTATGTACTGGGGGCTTCCCAGGTGGTGCTAGTGGTAAAGAACCCGCCTGTCAATGTGGGAGACATGAGAGATGTAAGTTTGATCCCTGGGTCAAGAAGATCCCCTGGAAGAGGGCATGGCAATGCACTCCAGCATTCTTGTCTGGAGACTCCCTGTGCACAGAAGAGACTGGCAGGCCACAGTCTACAGGGTTGCAAGGAGTCGGACACAGCTGAAGCGACTTAGCACACATGCATGCACTCTGCTGTGCTGGACACGGCATATGCCTCTTATCTGTTGCTTATAGCAAACCTGAAAAGTAGCCTTCATTATTCTCACTTTATAGGCAGAGAAGTACAGCTCTGTGACTTGCCTAAGTTCACTTTCCCAGAGAGTGACAGCACTGGCATTTGAATCCAGAGACAAGTACCTCCAGAATCGTGTCCTTCCCACTAGGCCATAATGTTCTTATAGGACCAGAGCTAAGATGGATTCACAAGTCCTGTCTAGATGAATTCTGGTCTTCCCTGCATGTCTCTGTGATGCAGCCAACAGGCATCTGTGTGCCCTCCATGGCAGGTGACACGCCAAGCTCCGGGACATAGAGATGACTGTGATCAGGGTCTCTGCCCTGGAAAAGTCTATGGACTGGAGTGGAGAGAAGCTGGCCATACCAAGGGGAGTTCTGGACTTAGAGGATATCCAGGGGTCAGAGAAATGTGGAGCCCTGTACCAAGGTCACAGGACAAAAATTTCTGGAACTGATCAACCCCAATAGAAACTTGCCATGAGCTTCTGGATCGAAACTGGCCAGTTCTGTGACCCCATTTGGGTAATATACCCTCCCTATTAACCATCCTATAGTATCTTAATCAATCACCTAATGCTATCATTCTGGTAGGAATATTCTGTCTTGAGGCTGGAAGCCCAAAGGAGGGGCAGACTGATTCTACCAGGCACCTCCTTGAGGCTTTAGTGTTTGAACTAGATTTTGAAAGTAAAGTTGGAGCCAAACAGGTAAAGGGAAAAGGGGAAAAGTCACTCTAGGGAAAAGAAGGTTTGAATAGAGGTCCAAATTGGCATTTTGGAGTATAGTTCAGAAATAGGCATCAGAAGCCTTAGATATTCATAATCGATACATCATTTTAGGGTTTGAAGGAGAAACAAATCTGAGATCTAAACAAAGACTTCCACACAAAATCAAAGAAGCATAAAGAAAACTTTTAAGTGCAGGCTGCTTGCTGGTGGCAGCGATGGGGTGAGGTGCCAGGCACAGGAGATGAGGCAGGAAGGGGAAATGGAGGCCAAGCTAGGAAGGGCTTTGAATGTCAGGTCAGGAAACAAGGAGACGTCCGAGGCTGGGAGGTGAGGATAGCTGTTCTCAGAAGTGCAGTAAGGCAGCTCCATCAGCCTTAGAAGATGTAGCCAGAGCCGGGGGCCCAATGTAGACAACTGGGTGGCCCTATTCTTATGAACCTCAACATTATATAGCGGGTTGCAAAGAACTGTTCCTTGGAGACTGTCTCCAACCCACTGGTTGCAGAGATGGTAACTCGAGGCCCAAAGAGGAGTAGCAAGGGGCTCAAGGTCACACAGCAAGTCATTAATCGATCAGGAATTGGAGCAACAGCTCAGGGAGAAGTGGGCATTCTCCATTTCTGTCTTTTTGTGACCCTGGGTGAGGAGCAGAAACCAAGTAAGTCAGTGGCGTCGGGAATTGTGGAATCCCAGCACGTCAGGAAGTTTGTGTAAAATGACGCTTGTAATAAAATTTCCCCTCTGAGGACAATGAAGTACAAAAGGAGGGGGCGGGTGCTTGACAAGGGCTCTGATTAAAGCCAAATACAGCCATTTTCAACAATCAAGGCTGCTGGCACGACTGAGAAAAGAGTGACGCGGAAGGCACAGCTCCAGACCAGGCTGGGAGAGGAGGGGTCCTGGTGGGTGGCTGGGCTGGAGGCCAGGAAGCAACCTGTGGCTGTGGGTTTCTTCTCTCCCAACCTCCCACCCAGCCTGCCCTTCAAAGGGAATTCTGCCCATCATCCCAGATTGCCCTCTCCCCCCACTGAGTTGCACCCCCATTCTCGTCAGGGGTTCCCACGGCCTCCTGCATATTAGATGGGGCGATCGTGTTATAGATTATGATCAAGGAATTTTTTGTTGCATAAAATGCTAAAAAAAAAAAAAATAAAGAAAAGAGGCTCATTGAATTACCTTGCAGTGGTGCGTCTTTGGGGCTTCCTCTCCCCCTACCCGAAGTGGTATAAAGAATCTGCCTGCAGTGCAGGAGATGCAGGTTCAATCCGTGGGTCAGGAAGAGCCCCAGAGGAGGACATGGCAAACCCACTCTGGTGTTCTTACCTGGAGAATCCCACGGACAGAGGAGCCTGGTGGGCTACAGTCCATGGGGTCCCAAAGAGGCAGACGCAACTGAAGCAACTTCGCACACCTGTAGGCACGGTGCATCATTAATTCTGTTTATTAGACTGACTTCAGCACTGTGCCATTTAAAAATAAATCGGTAACCTAAACTCGTATCTGTCAAGAACTGCATTTAAAAATTTGCAGCCTGAGCCCCCAAAACCCTCCTCTGAAATTTTCCTCCAGTCTCCAGTCCCAGCTCCTAAAAGGCCATGTATCACCTCTTTGAAGCCTTCTTAGATTGCATCAGTCTGCATTGCTGTTCCTGGACCAAACCTGCACAACCTCTTAAATCTCTCCCAGAGGATAGATCTTCCTTCCCTTTCTCTGTTGGCTATGTTCTCTGGGCAAACCCCTGCTTACCACCCCAGAAATCAGAGCTGAGCAACAGACAGGGTCTCTTGGGTCTCTTCCCTGGAGATGCCGCTTGGGACGTGGGTAAGCAGAGGCTCTGGCTAACCCTTTGTGTATGTGCACAATCTCTCCTCACACTCACCCAGCTGCTCACAGCCTACTTTTTATGGCTTGTGCTTTGTTAGTGCTTGTCTTGTGCTCCGGAAGGAGTGAGGGTTCCAGGAGGAAAGGCCCCGTGGAAGGTGTGTGACACCTTCCTCTACACCTGCTTCTTCCTCCTCCAAGGTACAGCTGCACACAGGTGCTCAGGAGAAAACAGGCTCTGATTAACCAGAGCGAAGTTTCAGCCCTCTCTTCCGTGGGTCTCAGTTTCCCCCTCTGCTAATCAAGGGTTGGTATGCATAACCTTTAAGTTTGCCTGAGGAGTAGTGGATAGGAGATTTGAATAAGGGTCCAAATTTTGGAATAGGGATTCAGAAATAGGGACCAGAAGTCTTAAAGTATTCATAATTGATGATATCACTTTAGGGTTTGAATAAGAAGATAATCTGAACAAAGACTTCCACACAAAGATGAATTCCAGCATTTACAAAGAGCAACTCTTGCTCATTAATAAGGGAAAATTCAAGAGACTTCTCTGGTGGTCCAGTGGTTAAGGTTCCACCCTTCCATACAAGGGGCAAGGGCTTGAACCTTGATCGGAGAACTAAGATTCCATGTGCCACATGGTGTGCCAATTTTTTTTTTTTAATAGGGAAAAATTCACGTTAGCAGTGGTATAACCAGCCTGTGAAACATTGTTGCTTAGTTGCTAAGCCATGTCTGACTCTTTTGAGACCCCATGGATGATAGCCCACCAGGTTCCTCTGTCCATGGGATTTCCCAGGTAAGACTACTGGAGTTGCCATTTCCTTCTCCAGGGAATCTTCCTGACCCAGGGATCAAACCCATGTCTCCTGCATTAGCAGGCAGATTCTTTACAACTGAGGCACCACGGAAGCCCCATGGAACGGTGCCATTAAATTGTTTTTCCAATGGGAGCTTCCTGATGGCAGAAAATGATGATTTTATGATGACATGAGATGAGAAAGCAGAAAAGAAATGTTTTGAGCCAGTGATGCCCACTATGGACCCGTGGAGGAAAAGGATTCGGTTGACTTGTGTGAGGGTTACTACTCTTTCTTAATTTTTTTCTGTGTTTTCCATGTCTCCTGCTGCAAACACGCGTTTCCGGTTCCCCTCCCCTCCCCTCAACACATGCACACGCACAAACGCATGCGCATGCACACGCAGTCACGCAGGAAACCCACGTGCTGTCCTCTGAGCTCTTGGATGCAGCCAAGGAGGTCTGTGGTTCCCAGAGCACAGCGTGAGTTTCGTGATGTTTCTTCAAGGCTAGCTTCCTTAGTCTTTCCAAACAGGAAGTGGACTCTGAGGCTGCTCATGGGTGTGTGGAAGGCGGCCTCCTGGCTAAGGAAACGCCTTTCTGAAAGTTCTCTCCTTGACCTCTCAGGCTGCGGCTTCTCCCAAGATCTCCCACTAGGTTTGGGGGAGCAACATTTCTCTGTTTCCTGAGAGGACATTCCAGGGCATTGTACTCTTGCCCAGACATTATGCTTTTGACCTCCTGGAGTGTCCCAGCATGGAAGGCTCGATTTATGTGCTTAACTAGAGAGCACTTCCATGGATTTTGGAAGGGAAACACAGGACTCTGGTCGTGGGCTGTTGTCACTCAGGAAATGACCCTGTTTTTTTCCTTCTTCTTTTTTGCGTAGGGAATAACAGGAAGGCGCCTCAGAAGAAGGAAAGAGGCAGGGCCGTTATGACTAGCCCCACCTAGGTCAAGAGAAACTGTAGGACTGACCCACTGAGACACGGCTGAGGTTGCCTGAGAGCAGGCAAGCTCTAATGCCCTGGCCGCCTCCTCACCTCACCTCCCGGTCCAGCTTCCCTTGGGGGGGCCTCATCTCCTGACACACACCCCATGAGCCTGCGCAGGTGCGTCTTGGCCTATCCCAGTGGTAGCGTGTCCAGCCCCTGCCCTGGGGTGACTCACAGTCTGGGTGAGAGGATTGTGACCTGGGGAGCAATAAGAGTTCCACAGGCTGAGGAGAGGCGGCTCCAGGTTGCTGGGGCACCAGGGAAGACTTCCTGGAGGAGGCAGTGTTGGCACTGACTGGTGAGACTCCAGCAGACAGTGAGGCCAGAACCCAATCCTGAAAAGAGCTTTATCAAAACCTGGCAAAACCACCCAAAGCCTTTTCTGGATATGACTTTACTCAGACCTACAGTATCTTGATCGTTTCCGCATAAAATAAATCAGACACATAATGCATTACTTTCCACTTAGAAATATACACTTGTACTTGGTGAAATGCAGCATGAGATTTGATGAATGTAAGGCAACCAAAGCGTTGTATGGGATCCAAGGCTAGGAGTTCTCAAGAAGTCAGAGCACATTTTGATCTGTACCTGGAGGCTGCATCTCCGACTTGCATGTAGCCGGGGACTCCATAGCTCAAAGCTCAAGTCCAAAGTGAGGCCAGATCTCAACGTGCTCCTGCTGCAGTGGGTTGGACATCAGCAGGCCCCATCCTGGCTAAGAAGCTGATTTCTTGAAGGAGTATGTGAACCTCTGCTCTGGTAAATTTGTTAATGTTTATTCTAAGCAAATGTAAATAACCGTTAGTCGCTAGGTCGTGTCCGACTCTTTGAGACCCCATGGACTGTAGCCCACCAGGCTCCTCTGTCCATGGAATTCTCCAGGCAAGAATACTGGAGTGAATTATCATTCCCTTCTCCAGGGGACCTCCCTGACCTGTCCCCCTCAAATGGTTGTTACATCTCACGCTAAGAAGTGCTGCCTGTATTTACAGATGTATGTATACATGGAAAGATTTGTCATGATCAAAGTCTGGTTTTCCTTAGTCCCAGAACCAAGAGAAATCCAAAATCCCCTTTCACACTGGGAGTATTCCCTGCCTTACTGTGCCATCAAAATGGTCCATGGAAGGTGGTACCCTCAGACCTTAGTCATTGAAGGAGCTTCCTTCTCAATGGGCAGGGAGGTCACTCCTGCAAGCATGTGCTTGGAGAAGCAGTTCTTCAGAATGTAAATGCAGCTCAGGCCTATTTACAGGGTTGATCTGGGGATGCAAGTGGGGAGATTTCCCACCAACTGCTGTATAACAGACTACTCCCAAATTAATGGCTTACTCAACAATAAGCACTTATGATCTGTCATAGTTTCTGTGGGTTAGGGCTTAGGAGCAGCTCAGCTGGGGAGTCTTGGATCAGGGTCTCACATCTGAAGGCTCCGCTGGAGCTGGAGGTCCCGTTT
Organism: Oreotragus oreotragus; assembly: GCA_006410675.1. Classification (NCBI taxonomy): domain Eukaryota; kingdom Metazoa; phylum Chordata; class Mammalia; order Artiodactyla; family Bovidae; genus Oreotragus; species Oreotragus oreotragus. Next base: position 25,234 of record SJYX01008675.1, on the reverse strand, counting down.
CCAAGGTGACTCAGTCCCATGGCTGGCAGGTTGATGCTGGCTGTCGGCAGGAGGCTTCTGTCGCTTAATGTGGGTCTCACCATGGAGCCGCTTGAGTGTCCCCACAACACGGTAGCCCCTCCCTACCCCGCTCTCTCCCCTGCCAGCATGATTGAAAAGAGGAAGGTGGAGGCAATGCCTTTTGTGACCTGAGCTTAGAAGTCACACAACTTTACTTCTGTAAGGTCTATTGGTAGATACAACATACATGCATGTACACATGCACACACAACACACACATGCATACACAGAATACATTTATATGCATCTACACATACACACACAATACGTACACGCTTTTGCACACACGCATAAGGGCATGAAGCCAGAAGGCATGGGTCACTGGAACCCATCTTGGGGGCTGGAGGTTCTGTTATCAGAGTAACTCACAGCTATTTACCTGCAAGTCCCAAAGAGGCAGTAAACGACCCAGATATCCCCTTCTAAGTCCCCAGACTCTTTGCACAGGAATGTTCCACTGGAATTGGTCTCCCACTAACCTGTGACTTACAAAGCATTGTGAAAAAGCATTGTGTTACACTCATTACTCTAAGCCTCAGTCACCAAGGGAATGCCTGAATGCTTGGTGTCAGATGTTAATGATGCCTGAGTATTGAGAAGGAAAAAAAGGCAGAAAAGCCTTGTGGGTTAACAGGGGCAAGAGTGATGGATTAGGAGTGAGGAAACATGAGTTCTCCAACAGTAAAGCAGTAAATGCCATCTTGAGTCAGAGAACGAAGGGGAGCCCCAGTCAGCGGCAGTCTAGTGGGGTGGTTACATGGTGGTTCTGGTGTATAACTGGTCACCTCCCCACTGCTTGACTTGACATCTCTAAGCTCTGTTTCCTCATGTGCAAAGGGTGTTGGGAGGTAAGTGTCCAGAAAGCACATACTCCAGCCCCTGGCACAGTGTGAACGGTGGATGCATGGTGATTGTTATTACTGGAGTGTCGTTCCCACCACGCTAGACCACCACCCAGCCCTCCTCTGAGCCAGACCCTGGGCTGTGTGTGTGTATGGAGAGTCTCTTGTTAACTCTCATATGCACCCCTCAGGGTCCAATTTCTATTCTCACCATCACCGCCCACAGCCACCCCACGGCTGATGACCACAGCCACAGGACATGGTCCGATTTATAGCTTTCAGAGTGTGGGTGTAAAAGCAGGTTGGTTAAAAGGTTTGGGAGGGAGGAGGAGGATGCAGTCTTGTCTGGTTGCTTTTATTTTCTCAGTGAATCAGAAAGCAAGGTCATCAGCTGACAGAGGGGACTGGCTGTGTGTTCCGGGCCCAGATAGGGGGGCCAGAGGAGTCCCAGCCTCAGGCCGACAGCATCATAGGGACCACCCCAAATAGGTCGTCCAGGGCATCCTGTCTTGGGGGGGCTGGGCTTGTAAAGTGCTTAGAACCATGCCCGAGGAACAGTTAAGTGCTGTCTAAGGATTAACTGTGGCCGTTGTTGCTATTACTGTTGCTCCAACTGCTCCACTGGGCATCCTGCAGCCAGGAGAAGGGGAAGCAGTGGGGGCGGGGCAGGCAGGCAGTGCTTCACAGTCTGGAGTGATAGCAGTGGGGCCAACTGGGGAGCTGCTGACCAGATTCTGCCCAAGCTGTAGCTGAGGAGCCCTGGTCAAAGTGCCACCCTCAGGCTGACAATGCAGAGGGTCTAGAAGCCATCAGAGCAAATTGAAGCTTGCAGGTGGGGAACCCAGACCCAACAAGAAGGAATGTGCCACTATGCTATGACGAGTCTGGCAGAAATGGGCAGAGAACCCAGGGCTCCTGACTCCCCTGGCCTGGGGTCTTTCTGCCACTCTGCTTTGCCTTTTCTTCTGCATATATATATATATATATATATCTCCAAGTTGTCTTTGCAGAGCTCCACTGACATTTAGCTTCTCCTTTGATTGATATCTTATTTGGGAGCATTTTGGTCTGGGCCACAGTAGCCTCCATAGAAGTTTAGCTCATTCATTCTTTTCACAGACATAAGCCCAATCTAAGAGCTGGGCTCGGCACTGAATGTGAAGCATTCCCAAATGAATGAGGTACACCCAGCCCCTGCCTGAGTGGGATACATGGGCCAGATATGCAAAAGATGTGTGCACAAGTGAGCACCCAGAAATGAAGGCAGTTCACATATGAAGTGTGGCAGGAGCCTGGGGATAGGCACGCTGTCTAGACAGAGTCAGAGAAGGCCTACCTAGGACCTTTGTTAGATCTGTGGCTTGGTCATTAACAAGTTACCTAAGTTCACCTTGCCTCAGTTTCCCTGGCTGCAAAAAAGGGAATAGCAACAGCATTGTACTCACAGTGTTATTGTAAGAATTAAAAAAAAAAAAGTACTCAGCAGAGGGCTGGCACAGACTAAACACACAGCAAATTATGATTGTTGATGTTTTTGTTCTTACTACAGAGGGTTTTCAGTGCCAGACACAATGGGATCTTTCATAGGCCAAAGCAGCTACTGGAATCACTGGGACAGGGAGTGGCTGGCATATTTGAAGGGAGAAGGAGCCTGGCAGTCTTGAAGTCCAAAACCAGGACCAATGGAAACAGAGACTATCTCAGGAGGAGTTGACTCATAATCATAGCTGGCCAGAGAGAGACAGCAGGGTCTCTTGTGGGGATAGTGAGCTTCCCGTCACTGGAGGTATGCAAGTAGATAATGGACAGTCACTTGGTAGAGAAGTGAAATGTGAGTGCGTGAATGGGTGTGTAGGGGAATGGGCAGTTTTATTCCCCAAATCTGGGCTGCATGGATCACTCCATTCTGGAGGGTCCATTGTTCTGTTTCTCAGCCCCTGGGGCTGGACACCAAAGGGCTGGGTTAGGATGCACTTCTGACTTGATCACAACTTCATACAACAACCACGCTCCTACCAGCCTCATGGCAGGGGGAGTGGAAGGCTGAAAACCATCCCTGAGTAAGTCTTGGCTCTAGCTAACCAGGGGGCAGGTATTAATTAAAGCACAGATTAGCTGCCAGTCATGGGTATAAGCACCAGGGCTTAGAATTGCTTAATAAGAGGGTTTGTTATACTGTTTTGCCTCAAGAAGGCAATATTGATCAGGAATCCCTGGCCTGGAACTAATTGAATATTCACCCCCAAATTGCAGCAGCTGATTACTTATAATACCATGTTTTTCTCTGTTACCTGGGAAATTGCAGCTGGGGTTGGGGCACAGTGGAAGACGGGGAGGAGAAGGGAGAGGGGGAGGTGAGGGGAGACAGAGAGAGGAAGAAAAAGGAAGGAGAATGAGACAGGGACAGGAAAAGGGATGAAGGTGCTTTTTTTTCTTTTGCCTGAAAAATCAGATGCGACAAGCCAGATAACGCCTTCATCTCGAAGCAACTTCTTATCCCTTGGAGAGGAGCTTTTCTGTCCAAGTTTACCAGGACGTGTTTGCAGTGCTGCAATTTTAATGAAGGAAGCTTTCAGTATGTTAATCTTGGGAATAAACTAATATGAATTCATTCCTCTTCGCGCTGTCGCCCTCCCCACGGCAGCTGTGAGGTACTATCAGAATAGGCTCCTGATGCTGCCTGGGGAGTTCCTGAGGCTTCTGAGGGAGAGAGTGGGATCTTGGGAACTCAGCTGGAGCTGAAACGGGAGGATGTAGGGCTTGAGGGTCTGGGGGCTCTGCTGTTCTCGGCTGCCACAAGGTGGCAAGCCCCCAAGTGCCTGGGGGGTCGGTGCTCCTTCTCTGTTGCCTGTGTGTCTTTCTGACTGCAAGCTGATTCCCTCCTTGCCTTTATGCCTCAGTCACAAACAGGACTGGGCACATGGTGTGTGCCCATGCACGTACCTCTGGCACATACGCCCCGATGCCCGAGACTCACAGGTGGGCAAGACAATTAGGAAAGCGGTGGTGAACACACAAGCCAGTGTGACGCACGTTGCAGAAGAACTGGGCCAAGTGCCCAGAGGCGAGAACCAGAACCCCATCCCATTTGAGTGTGGACTTTACGGATTAGCGTGAGGTCAGCTGGCAGAGACAGGTGGATAAGATACTCCTAGGAAACACTGGGAAGCCAGGGACACAAGAAACAGTGAGGTGTGTTCCTGAGACATCAAGGATATTGACGGATGGTAGGTGGACCCCCAGCAGGAGACTCAAAACTGGTGACTGGACCCAGAAGAGCCTCAGAGTTTAGACTTTGCCCTGAGCACCATGGGAGCATCTCCAGAAAGACTGCAGCAGAGGGCAATGGAGGCAGAGGCATTATAGGCAGAACATAAACTCGGAGGCTGGGAAAGTCGGTGGAAGGGGACTCCAGCCAGGCAGTCACAACATCCAGGGTGAGCTGCTAAGGAGCTGGTCCAGGAAGGTGGGCTGGGATGAAGAAAAGAGGGCCAGGATGGAGCAATGAGTGACTGGGCAGGGGATCAGGAGGAGAAGGAGCCTGGGATGCTGTCTCTGACTTGGGTAGCAGAGTGGGTGGCAGTGCCAAGCGAATTACGGGGGAACACAGACTCAGAAGCAGGTTTGGGGAGGAAGCAGCAAGGTCATTCTCGGCTATGCTGTCTGAGGTCCTGGGAGGGTGCCCAGGGCAACTGGGTTTGGGGCACAGATGCTCACAGGACAGACATAGGTGTACAAGTGGTTGAGACAGATTTAGATGTTGAGGCCTTGTGAGAAGAAGGTATCCACTGACCCAGGGGAGTGCGGGGAGCATTAAGCAGCCAGATCGAGGGACTTTCCTGGTCGTCCAGTGGTTAAGAATCTGTGCTTCCGTTGCAGTGGGCACAGGTTTGATTCCTGGTCGGGGAACTAAGATTCCTTATGCCATGAGGCCAAAAAGAAAAAAAAAAAAAAAAGGAGACTGATTGGTAACAGTGGAAGGTAATATGGAAAAAGCCAGATTGACCTGAAAGGAATGGTAACACTGAAAAGTAAAGTCCTCCACTGATGGGGGCACCACCATCCAAAGTCTAGGAGTAAGCCTAAGAGGCAACCTAGTATTTTCACAAATTCTTGCTTCTGCAGACATATCTGAGAGGGGAGGCCTGAGTTTTCATAGTAATTTATCTCAATGTAGGCTTTTAAACCTCCATTTATCATTGTCACTGACAACACTTGGATTAATCTGTTGCTCAGCATCTTTGTCCCGGCTGAGAATCCCAGAAGGATAAAAAGGAATTGATATACATAAAGGACTGAATTTCAATTAATGCAAGCCCGCGCTAATTTTCCAACACATAACCCAGAAACATTCACATTCATTACAATTTTGCCATTGCCGAGCCTCGAGGGAAAATACGCCCACTGATTTATTTATTTATTCTGGCGTGGAATTCATCATCAAGGCCATCACGGAAGGAGTGGGAGCCAGCCGGACTCCTCGCCCCGCCAGCGGTCTGCAGTCTGCGGAGGAATGGAGTACAGTTCCAGAATGTGCTGGAAGTTTCTCGAGGGCTTTCCACACTTCTTCAGCAGCTTCAAGTTTAGGTCCTGGATGGCTTCCTGAAGAAAGGGGACCTGGGGACCTGGAGGTGGAGGTGAATTCTGGAACGGACTCAGGGGCCTGCCTGTTGTTGCTGTTCAATTGCTCAGTCATGCTCGACTTTTTGCAACCCCGTGGACTGCTGCACGCCAGGCTTCCCTGTCCACCACCAACTCCTGGAGTTTACTCAGACTCATGTCCTTTGAGCTGGTGGTGCCATCCAGCCATCTCATTGAGTCAGAGATACCATCTCACCATCTCATCCTCTGTTGTCCCCTTCTCCTCCTGCCCTCAGTCTTCTCCAGTTTCAGGGTCTTTTCCAATGAGTCAGCTCTTCCCATCAGGTGGCCAAAGTATTGGCACTTCAGCTTCATCATCAGTCCTTCCAATGACTACTCAGGGCTGATTTCCATTAGGACTGACTGGTTTGATCTCCAGGGACTCTCAAAAGTCTTCTCTTGCACCACAGTTCGAAAGCATCAGTTCTTCAGCGCTCAGCCTTCTTTATGGTCCAACTTTCACATCCGTATATGACTACTGGAAAAACCATAGCTTTGACTAGACAGACCTTTGTTGGCAAAGTAATGTCTCTGCTTTTTAATACATGGTCTAGGTTTGTCATAGCTTTTCTTCCAAGGAGCAAGCGTCTTTTAATTTCATGGCTGCAGTCACCATCCACAATGATTTTGGAGCCTGATAAAATAAAGTCTTTCACTGTTTCCATTGTTTCCCCATCTGTATGCCATGAAACGATGCCTGCCTATGCCACAGACCTGTTTCTTGACTCCTTGGGAGTAAGGGTGGAGCTCAGTGGAGGGGTGCAGTGTATTGGCTTTTTCTGGAGGTAGGAGGTCTTGATCCCTGGAGGCTTTAATTCTAATGAGGGAGATAAGCCAAAATTTGTGTGTTAGGTGCTTGGTCGTGTCCAGCTCTTTGTGACCCCATGGACTGTAGCCCACCAGGCTCCTTTATCCATGGGATTTCTCAGGCAGGAATACTGGAGAGGGCTGCCATTTCCTTCTCCAGGGCATTTTCCCAACACAGGAGTTGAACCCCGGGTCTCCTGCATTGCAGGCAGATTCTTTACTGGCTGAGCCACCAGGAAATCCCTCCAAAATATGGAAAGAGGGCAACACACTAAAGAGCTGAGAAGAGTTTCCCACCCACGCTTCCCAGACCTTGTCAGAGGCTGATCCAGACTGCCCAGCCTGCCACGCGCTGCCCACCTCTCAGCCTTGGCTCGAGCAGTTGCACTGGCCAGCAGTGCTCCTTTGCCATCGCCTTGTCAGACTCTTCCTCATTTGCCAAGAGTTAGCTCAGCTCCTTTTCTGAGATGCTGTCTCTCATCGCTACCCTCAGAGCCCCTTTTTTGTTTCCACCTCAGTCCGTAGGTTGCCAGTTCCTTGAGGGCAGAGACAACTCTGCCCCCAGAAGTCCTACTGTCAGTGTCTTAGAGGTGCCCTGCCAAGGGCCGGAGGAAGCTGTGGTCAGGTAGGCACCCTGCCCAACCGCTGAGCTGCGTGTCTGCGGGACGAAGGGCTGCCTGCTCTTTGTCTGCAAGCACCTTGGCAAATATTGCCCTTAAGAGGCTGTGTCCGCCCATAGGGGCAGCTTTTTCTTTTTTTAATGAATAATTTTATTGATTCATTCCTGGCTGCGCCGGGTCTTAGTTACTGTGTGGGCTTTCCTCTAGATGCGGCAAGCGGGGGCTGCTCTCGGATTGTGATGCTCAGGCCTCTCATTGCAGTGGCTTCTCTTGTTGCGAAGCTCGGGCTCTAGGGCGCACCCATCAACTTCAGTGTGGCTCCTCGGCTCTAGAGCACAGGCTTAGTGGCGTGCATGGGCTTAGTTGCTCCGCAGCCTGCGGGATCTTACCGGATCAGGGATTGAACCCTCGTCTCCTGCATTGCCAGGCGAACACTTTACCACTAAGCCACCAGGGAAGCCCCAGGGCAGCTTTTTCTAATCTGTCCCCTTTTTCCAGTTGACAAAAGTACCTTGCCTGTGCCTGCTCTAGGTTGACTCAGCCGGGAACATTTCCTCACCCTCACCCTGGGAGGTGTTCCGGGGTTCAGACAGCTGTCTTCAAGACCAGGGCATTCCTGCCAAATCCAGATGCAGGCACTTTCAACCAGCTCATTAGGATTCCCTGTCCTGTCCAGGGCTCCCCAGCTGAGGTGACTGGCAGGAGCAAGGCTCTGTTTAAATTGGCTTGGCCCAGATATAGGGAAGAATCAGAAAGCTCACACCACGCGGCTCTCAGTTTGTCCCCTAACATCTAAGTACAGGAGCACACTTCTTTAGTCACATCTGGGGATCCAGTTCCAGCCCAATCACTGGCCTGGCCCTGCCCATGAACCACAGTTTGTGTCTGCTTTGTCTTCCTCTGGGTCCCTCTCTGCCAGGAGGGCACCCCTTTCCCCTTTCCATCTGGGGCTATTGGCCCCTTTGCAGAGGAGCCATCTCTGGTGTTTCCCTTCCAGAATTAAGGGAGCTGTGTTCTGTGTTTGGTTCTGAATTTATAAAGGTGACTAAGAGATGATACAGAGAGGTCAATGCCATCAGGGGATATATGTGTGGAATGAATAAAAAGATGTTAACTGAGCCTTCGATTTCTTGCCTGTAAAATGGGGCCAACAGTGACCACATCTCAAGATCATTGGAAATAAACGAGTTGTTAGGTGGCAGGGTAGCTAGCACAGCTCCAGTCTCTGAATGGGCCATCGGCAGATGACCCCCCTACCCCCTTGCTGGCCACCTAAGAGAACAAAAGCTTTGAGGAACCCGGTCTTGGGTGTCTGGGCCCAGTTACATGGAGCTCTGTTGCTGTGATCGCTTGCCAGCCGTTCAAACAAAGAGCGTCGCCTTCTCCCCCGCCCCCAGCAATGACATTCAACAGGTGCAGCTCTGTTTGCCGACAGCAGTTCAGGGTGTACCAGCAACACTCTGCACCAGAGGAACACATTGTCTGCATCTGAAGCCAAGCATGAGCTGGGGCTTCTGAACACATCTTCACACAGAGAGTGTGCAGTAATTAGTATAATTATTAGGGGTTAATGAAGCCGGGAACAGCACATCAAGTTCACATTTAAACAGAGCCTTTTTAGAAAGTGGATGGAGAAGTTTGCCTGTTCCACTTTCTCCTTTTTTTTTTTTTTTTTTTTTTAGAATTGGGATTTCAGGGTTGGAACTAAACATGGGAAAAAATACACTCTCTGGCATTGGCCCCAACCCACCATAACCTTCAATCTCCGGATGACCATTAATGGCATGTGAGGGCGAATCCAGAGTGTCAAGATCTTCTCACCATTCCTATCTGGTCAGTGACCAAGGCTGCTAATTTCACATTAGCTTCCTTTCACTTGACCTCCCCATCTCACTTCACCGAGCAAGGTGAGGTACCCTCAGTCTCCTTGATGACAACACCTCTTCCTAATTGCCACCCTCTTGCCAGATCTCCTGGAGAAGAAAATGGCAAACCACTCCAGTATTCTTGCCTGGGAAATCCCATGGACAGAGGAGCCTGGAGGGCTATAGTCCATGGGGTCACAGAGTCCAAAACGACTTAGCAACTAAACAGCAACAATGCCCCAACTTGCTTCTTCATGGTCACCATTTTGCTTAGGCTGGGTTCTACAGAGGCAGGACTAAAGGTGAAGATTCATGTGAAAGAGTTGTTCTTAGGAAGTTCTCCCAGGAGAAAAACAGTGACATGCAGAAGGGAGATCAGGAAGGGAAGAGAAAGAAAGGGAAGAAGACCAAGTCCTACAGAGGGTGAGTCAGTTCAGTCTAGCAGCTGACTGCAGGTCACACCACAAAATCAAGGTGAGGGAGCTGGGGTATTTATACCCCAACACCCACCATCAAAGGTTAGGCCATGATTCCCGAACTGTGCCAAGGAACCCAGGATATCTTGGGATATTTTAATTTTAAAGACAACAGAGCTATAGCTGTTAGACACCACACTTGACTTAGTTCACGATTTCAATGTTAGATTGCCCTACATTCTTTTGGATGATGTCATATCTTTGTGAAACTGGCTCTTAGATGAATCTGTGGCAACTGTGATAAGAAGGAAGTACCATGGGAAAATTAATGTGGGAAAGGAAACGAGGATCATGTCCAATCAGATTCTAACAACTGAAAAGTCGTGCAGTACCCAGCAAGCATGAATGTCACTTTAATATGAAATGGTGGTTATTGATGAGTGAAACAAAAATATTATTTTTTTATTTGAACTTGTATACATTGAATTTTTGTTATTGTTGTTTTTTAGTTTTTACAGTGTTGCGTTGGTTTCTGCCATACACGAATCAGCCATAAGTATACACAAACCTCCTTCCTTTGGAGCCTCCCTCCCCGCCCCCATCCCAACCCTCGAGGTCATCACAGAGTGCCAGACTGGGCTCCCTCTGCTACATAGCAACTTCTCACCAGCTATCCATTTTACATTGTATCTTTAAACAGCTGCTAAACCGTTAGGATATAAATACTTGTTGTCTGGATCTCACAGAACTGTTAGGTTGATCTTTTGGCCTTGGAGTAAGTGCTGTAAAAAAAAAAATATTACTGAGACATCAAGGGCTCCATGAACTGTAAAAGTTCCAGAACCTCTAGGTTAAGGGGCTGCTCCAGGGAGGATGTAAATTTCCAGGCCCTTTTGGCTCTCTGGGCCGCAGGCAAAGGGGCCTGGAGCATCCCCTAGGGCAGCTCTCCAGCAGAGACAGGTGTGGGCTGATGGGATGCAGGCACTGGAGAAGCCAGTGAGTGTGAAAACCGGTACAGGGACCTGAGCAGATAAGAGCAGGTCTGGGCTCTGCTGCATGGGTGTTCCTCAAGCTGTAACGTGCACACAAATCACCTGGGGCTCTTGTTATATGCAGATTCTGGTTCAGGAGTTCTGGGGTGGTATTGTTCCCCCTGGTAATGTTCCGGATATTGGAATATTGCATGAAATATTATGAGGGACGTTGCCTCCAAATATAGAGGGAGCACTGCCTTAGATGTGGGGACACACTCCTACCCAGTCGCTGGTGCTGAGTGATGATCAGCTTCAGTGGCTCCATGGTGGGCAGGGAGCAAGTGCTGCTGCCGAACCTGACTCTGGCTGGGAGACATTGGTTCCCCCTCCCTGGCTCCCGGCCAGATCAAGCCCACGGTCTACTGCCCTCTTCACCCATGGCAACCAATGGCACAGCGAGATGAACAGGCACCCTGCCCACGTTCTTCCTGAGGGCTGCTCACTCTTTCATGCTTCAGCCTCCATACCACACATCCATGGAGGGGACCAAGGACAGAAGAAGGGGGACAATGGGTTTTTGCATCAGAAGGATCTGGGTTTGATCCTGGTTAAACCTCTGAACTAATCCTGTAGGTAGATTTTTTAAAATTTATTTTTAAATGGAGGATAATTACTTGACAATGTTTTGTTGGTTTCTGAAGGCAATGGCACCCCACCCCAGTACTCTTGCCTGGAAAATCCAATGGATGGAGTAGCCTGGTGGGCTGCAGTCCATGGGGTCGCTAACAGTCGGACAGACTGAGCGACTTCACTTGCACTTTCCTCTTTCATGCATTGGAGAAGGANGGAAGGCAATGGCACCCCACCCCAGTACTCTTGCCTGGAGAATCCAATGGATGGAGGAGCCTGGTGGGCTGCAGTCCATGGGGTCGCTAACAGTGGGACAGACTGAGTGACTTCACTTTCACTTTCCTCTTTCATGCATTGGAGAAGGAAATGGCAACCCACTCCAGTATTCTTGCCTGGAGAATCCCAGGGATGGGGGAGCCTGGTGGGCTGCCGTCTATGGGGTCACACAGAGTCAGACACGACTGAAGTGACTTAGCAGCAGCAGCAGCCCTGTGTTACATTGTACATCCTTGAACTTATCTCACACCCAGTAGTTTGTGCCTCCTTCTGCCCTACCCCTCGATTGCCCCTGCCTCCCTCCCCACTTCCAGTACAGCTTCAGTATTTTCGCCACCTGATGCAAAGAGGCGACTCATTGGAAAAGACCTTGATGCTAGGAAAGACTGTAAACAGAAGTAGAAGGGGGCAACAGAGGATGAGATGGTCGGATAGCATCACCAACTCAATGGACACAAATTTGAGCCAACTCCAGGAGAAAGAGGAGGACAGCGGCGCCTGATGTGCTACGGTCCATGGGGTCACAGAGAGTTGGACACGACTGAGACTCAACAGGCACAGTTCTTCCCACTGGTAGCCACTAGTTTGATCTCTGTGAGCCTGCTTCTTTTATATTATATTCACCAGCCTGCTGTACGTTTTAGATTCTACGTGTAAGTGATGTCATACAATGTCTGTCTTTCTCTGACCGATTTCACTTAGCATAATGCCCTCCTGGTGCATCCATGTTGCTGCAAATGGCAAGATTCTGTTCTATTTTGGCTGAGTAGTATCCCATTGTATACATACTATGTCGTCTTTATCCATCCATCTGTTGATGGACCCTTAGTTTACTTCCATATCTTAGTTATTGTATTGTAAATAAGGCTGCTATGAACGTTGGGATGCATATATCTTTTCAAAGTAGTGTTTTTGGTTTTTTTTTCATATGTACACACAAGATTGGAATTTCTAGGTCACATGATAATGTTATTTTTAGCTTTTTAAGAAACCTCCAGACTGTTTTCCACAGTGGCAGCCAAATGACATTCCTACCAAGAGTGGACAAGCATTCCCATTTCTCCACATCCTCACCAACATTTGTTATTTGAATTCTTTTTGATGACAGCCATTCTGAAAGGTGTGGGGTGGTATCTCTTGTTGTTTTGATTTGCATGTCCCTGATGATTAACAGTGTTGAGCAACTTCTCATGTGCCTATTGACCATCTACATTCCCTCTTTAGGAAATGTTTCTCTGCCCATTTATTAATTGGATTGTTTATATTTTCAATGTTGAGTTGTATGAGCTATTGATTTATATGTATGGATATTAATGCCTTATTTTTCACATCTTTTACAAATATCTCCTCCCATTCAGTATATTGACTTTTTGTTTTGTCGATGGCTTCCTGTGTTATGCAAAAGTTTTAAACTTCATTAGGTACCATTTGTTTATTTTTGCTTTTTTTAACTTTAGGAGACAGATCCGAAAAATAATTGCTGTGATTCATGTCAAAGAGTATTCTGCCTGTTTTCCCCTAGGAGTTTTATAATATCCATGATCTTTCATGGCTTTATAGCTCATTTATATTTTGTGCTGAATAATATTCCATTGGATGTCACACAGTTGATATATCCATTTACTAACTGAAAGATATCTAAGTCGCTTCTGAGTTTTGGCAATTATACATAAAGGTGCTCTAAACATGTGTGTGCATATTTTTGGGTAGACATGAGGTTTAAACCCCTTTGAGTAAATACTCAGGAGCATAATCATTAGATGATATGGTATGATTAATGTGATAGAAAAATGCCAATCTGCCTTCCAAAGTGGCTGTACCTTTCGCACTCCCACAAGCAATGAGTGAGACTTCCTAGTGTTCCACATTCTCACCAGCAGTTGGTGTTGGCATTGTTCTCCATTTTGACCATTTTGATAGGTGTGTAGTAATTGATAGGTATGTAATTGTTTTAATTTGCATTTCCCTGATGATATATGATGTGGAGCATCTTTTCATATGCTTATTTACCTTATTTACCTTCTCCAGTGCATGAAAGAGAAAAGTGAAAGTGAAGTCGCTCAATCTGTCCGACTGTTAGTGACCCCATGGACTGCAGCCCACCAGGCTACCCCGTCCATTGGATTTTCCAGGCAAGAGTACTGGGGTGGGGTGCCATTGCCTTCCCCAGGTCTGTGCCTAGATTCTTTTTATTTCTTTTTCCTTTTTGTATGTAGATGTTCAGTGGTTCTGGAGAAGGAAATGGCAACCCACTCCAGTATTCTTGTCTAGAGAATTCCGTGGACAGAGGAGCCTGGTGGGTTGCTGTCCATGGGGTCGCACAGAGTCAGACATGACTGAAGCGACTTAGCATGCATGCATGCATTGGAGAAGGAAATGGCAACCTACTCCAGTGTTCTTGCCTGGAGAATCCCAGGGACGGGGAAGCCTGGTGGGCTGCCGTCTATAGGGTCACACAGAGTCAGACACGACTAAAGCAACTTAGCAGCAGCAGCAGGAGTTCAGTGGTTCCAGCATCATTTGTTGAAAAGAATGTCTTTGCTCCATTGGGTTTCTGTACACTTTTGTCAAAGATCAATTGACTATATTCTCGTGGGTCTATATCTGGGAAAAATTACCTTTTGAGAGCCTATGTGAAAGGTGAACATAGTGAGTTTGGCAACCGGGAAAGTTAAACTGTCAAACACTGTGTATTTATAGGAAGCTATGATAATGATAAGTTATGTGCATCTGTTTAGTTGCTTTAGCTGTGTCTGACTCTTTCAGCCCTGTGGACTGTAGCCCATCAGGCTCCTCTGTCCATGAGATTCTCCTGGCAAGAATACTGGAGTGTGTTGCCATGCCCTCCTCCAGGGGATCTTTCTGATTCAGGGATCAGCTCGTGTCTCCTGCATCTCCTACATTGACAGGTGGATTCTTTACCCACTAAGCCAGCTGGAAAGCCTATGAGAAGCTAACTACACTCCAATTTTCTCAACATTTGACTGTGATAACCCAGATTAATCCATTGTTAAACTGTATAAGTGCTTGCAGTACAAGAAGAGGGGTTCTCAAGAAAATAATTATTAATGAGAAGCAAGGGAGCTTAAGCAATAACATAGAAATGAAGAAGTTCAGTTCAGTTCAGTTGCTCAGTCATGTCCAACTTTTAGCGACCCCATGAACCACAGCACGCCAGCACGCCAGGCCTCCCTGTCCATCACCAACTCCCAAACTCATATCCATTGAGTTGGTGATGCTATTCAACCATCTTCCCCTCTGTCGTCCCCTTCTCCTCCTGCCCTCAATCTTTCCCAGCATCCGGGTCTTTTCAAATGAGTCAGCTCTTTGCATCAGGTGGCCAAAGTATTGGAGTTTCAGCTTCAACATCAGTCCTTTCAGTGAATATTCAGGACTGATCTCCTTTAGAATGGACTGGTTGGATCTCTTTGCAGTCCAAGGGACTCTCAAGAGTCTTCTCCAACACCACAGTTCAAAAGCATCAATTCTTTGATGCTCAGCTTTCTTCACAGTCCAACTCTCACATCCATACATGACTACTGCAAAAACCATAGACTTCACTAGATGGACCTTTGTTGGCAAAGTAATGTCTCTGCTTTTTAATATGCTGTCTAGGTTGCTTATAACTTTCCTTCTAAGGAATAAGCATCTTTTAATTTTATGTTTGCAGTCACCATCTGCAATGATTTTGGAACCCAGAAAAATAAAGTCAGCCACTGTTTCCACTGTTTCCCCATCTATTTGCCATGAAGTGATGGGACCAGATGTTATGATCTTCATTTTCTAAATGTTGAGCTTTAAGCCAACTTTTTCACTCTCCTCTTTTAACTTCATCAAGAGACTCTTTAGTTTTTCTTCACTTTCTGCCATAAGGGTGGTGTCATCTGCATATCTGAGGTTATTGATATTTCTCCCAGCAATCTTGATTCTAGCCTGTGCTTCCTCCAGCCCAGTGTTTCTCATGATGTACTCTGCATATAAGTTAAATAAGCAGGGTGACAATATACAGCCTTGACATACTCCTTTTCCTATTTGCAATCAATCTGTTGTTCCATGTCCAGTTCTAACTGTTGCTTCCTGACCTGCATACAAGTTTCTCAAGAGGCAGGTCAGGTGGTCTGGTATTCCCATAAGTGAAGAAGAGATGTGTGTATATTTTTATGTTGAACTTGTAGAGTCCACTTGTACACAAGTTAGACACAAGTTCATGCATGCATGCAAACACACACACACACACATATGTATTTGCACCTGTTTTTCAATGATCTGGCTTTTTCACCCCAACAACTCAATCACACAAACCTGAAGTAATAAAAAAAATTCTAATCTAAACAAGAATTAGAAATGTCAACAATATACTGATAATCAGCATCAGATGGTGATAACCAATGTGAAAGATTAAAGAAGATCCCTAGCATCAGCAGAATGGTCTCTGCTTGCACTTTAGTCAAAGAGACAGGTGGATATTTTGAGCTCTGTTAAGCAATAAAGTTTTTATGTGTCTCTCTGGAAATGAATTTGGATTGATAGCATCAGATGGTGATAACCAATGTGAAAGATTAAAGAAGATCCCTAGCATCAGCAGAATGGTCTCTGCTTGCACTTTAGTCAAAGAGACAGGTGGATATTTTGAGCTCTGTTAAGCAATAAAGTTTTTATGTGTCTCTCTGGAAATGAATTTGGATTGATGACTGATTTGTCATCAGCTGCTTGGAAATACTGAACCATTTGGTAAATAATGCAGACAGATTCTCATCAACCTTTTCCTCTACATTGCTGTCATTGTTGTTTGTCTAATATGAAGATTTGTTTCTAATTAAAGTGGAGTTCTGAAAGAAGACAAGTTGAGGGGTAGGTAGAAAGCAATTTGATCATGAAGTGGAAATACTAGACAAATAGAAAAGCTTCCCGTGTCAGGAGATAAAGAGTAGAACATGAGCAATTATAGGGAGTATTTCCCTGTCTTGTGCCTCAAGTGATTCAGGAAGCAGAAGAAAGAGCTGTATTCTGTGGCCATTTCTAGAACAAATTAGAACACAGCCTAGCATTTAAAGGGGGCTTTACTTTCTTCTCAAAGTCCAGTTTGGCAGATTCAGATGGGATCATTTGAGTCTGAACTGACCAAATAGTTACAATTAATTCAAGAACTGCTTATAGCAAAATTTCAGCATTTTGCTAGGGGGCTGGACTGGCTCACTAGAGTAATGTGCTGTCATGAATGCACTGATCTTGAAATAGAGGACACGGCATGGTAAGGGGAACTCTCTGGAGAAATGAAAGTGTATTGATACTGGTTACAGTGTGATTTATTTTAGTAGATGCTGGCAAAAATAAAAGCTGAGAATATCTCAAAATGAAACTGTACATAAATGTAACCTCTTTATTCTGATCAACAAGCTGATTTAACATTAATATGAGGTTTTTGTCATACACCTATATCTATATATTTATCAGAATCATGGACTTCCCTGGTGGTTCAGCAGTAAAGACTCTGCCTGCAGTGCAGGAAACATAGGTTCAATCTCTGGTCAGGGAGATCCCCTGGAAGAGGAAATGGCAACTCATTCCAGTATTCATGCCTGGACAGTGGAGTCTGGGTGGGCTACAGTCCATGGGATTGCAAAAGAGTCAGACATGACTTAGCAACTACATAACAACAACAATCATAATAGACTGAAAAATGGTTCAAAGGGTAAAGTGTCTGCCTGCAAGGTGAAAGAACTGGGTTCGATCCCTGGGTCAGGAAGATCCCCTGGAGAAGGAAATGGCAACCCACTCCAGTACTCTCGCCTGGAAAATGCCATGGACAGAGAAGTCTGGTAGTCCATGGGGTCACAAAGAGTCGGACATGACTGAACAACTTCACTTTGATCATTTTAAGTCCATCAGTATTCCACCAAGCATTTTTTCAAACTAAGAAAATTAACAATGCTTGTCCAGTACTATTTATTATCAGCATACCAATTTCCTGACAATTTTGAAAGATAAGAGATTACTATTTTAAAATACATATTGTTCTTAAAATCTACCACAAACTACAAAACATAGTTTGGACAACCATTAATTAAAAAAGCGTTTCAGTGTTCACATAAAATCACAAGTGTGTGTATATGTTTGATTCCAATTTTTCCTCATATTTGTGTAGCAGTATTGGTATAAAATATATGGAGGAGGAGCTATGGATTATATATAATGGACATATTTTATTGCTTTGGGAAAATTCTAAGACATCCAGAACCACAGATGGTGACAGCAGCCATGAAATTAAAAGTCACTTGCTCCTTGGAACAAAAGCTATGGCAAACATAGACAGTGTATTAAAAAGCAGAGACATCACTTTGCTGACAAAGATCCATCTAGTCAAAGCTAATGGCTTTTCCAATAGTCATGTATGGATTTGAGATTTGGACCATAAAGAAGGCTGAGGGCTGCAGAACTGATGGTTTTAAACTGAGGTGTTGGAGAAGACTCTTGAGAGTCCCTTGGACTGCAAGGAGATCAACTCAGTTAATTTTAAAGGAAATCAACCCTGACTATTCATTGGAAGGACTGATGCTGAAGCTAAAGTTCCAATATATTGGCCACCTGACGCAGGGAGCCAGCTCATCAGAAAAGACCCTGATGCTGGGAAATATTGAAGACGGGAGAGAAAGGAGATGACAGAGGACAAGATGGTTGGATGGCATCACTGACTCAGTGGACATGAGTTTGAGCAAGCTCCAGGAGATAGTGAAGGACAAGGAGGCCTGGCGTGCTGCAGTCCATGGGGTTGTGAAGAGTGGGACATAACTGAGCACCTGAACAACAACATCCAGTGCTCTGAGATCTTATGGTTCAAGAAAACGCACGGCTGCTTTTCCTTCTCACTTGGCTGCGGTGCACAACATGTAAGATCTTATTAACAGTTCCCTAATCAAGGATGGCATTCGTGAACCCCAGAGTCTTAACCACTTACCTGCCAGGGAAGTCCCGAGGTTTAAGCAAAGGGGATCCAAGAGCAGTGATGCATTAGCCAGTCTCCCCAGTATTCCTGTAGGTATCCCTGCCTCTCCATGGTCACATTTAATCCCTTGCAAAAAGGGATATGAAGGACAAAGTTCAGACACAAGAAATCTATAATTACTGGCCAATGTACTGACTGATTCCAGCAAGTTGACCACTTCTCATGTCTTCCTTTTGGAAATGAAGGAAAAAATATTCCCAGAGGTCAAGTCCTCTCCTTTATCACAGTGGCTTCTAGTTTTAATAGCGTAGACTTTTTAATAATAAAAACTTATGGGCCTATTATTTTGTAGTAATTGTTCTCTTAGAATCCATTAATTAAGACAAATCATAATGATACAATACTCTTGGTAAATTCAGCATGCACTTAAGAAATGTAGATTTTATTAATATCTATGCATACATATTCATTATTCATGCTGCATATTTTGTTAGAGCTAAATTAAGACCAAACTGTCAGTGCTTTGTGTGCATTTGAATTGTTGGAAGATCTTTTGCTGGGGCCTGTACCCCAGCTTTTTCTGGGGCCTGTACCCCAGCCTGTACATTGTATATATTGTGAACTCTTGCTCTAGCCCCCTCGGTTTGCCCAAACATTTCTTCTCCCTCAAGATTGCTCTCAACCACCCACCCTGTTTTCTGCTCTCCATAGTCAATTCTCAAGCAAAGCGATCCCTTTAAACGTAAGTCAGATGCTGGCACTCTTCTTTCGCAAGCCCTTCAGGGCTCACTCAGAGCAGAAGGCACCACCTGGCCATGTTCTCTTATACCTCCAGGATCCTCTGTCACGTGCCCTGGCACCTCTAATTGTCACTCTCTCTCTCTTTCTGTCCCTCCCATGTCCAGACACACTATCCTCTTTCCTCTTCCCCCGACAACCAAGTCCAACTGCTCCCATCCCAAGACTTTTGTACTTAATATTACCTTTGTCTAGATATTCTTTCACTAGGGCTCACTCTTTCAGCATCTTCAAGGATTTGCTTTTATCACCACCTCAGCAAAATTTCTCAACCATTCTAAATTGGAATTTCTGACACATTGTACTCCCAACTCCCCTTAGCTAGTGAAAATTTCCCTCCATAGCACTCATCAATGTCTGATAAAATAGAAAAGTTATTTGCCTATAGTTCACTGTCTGAGTTTCCCCACTGCAATTAAGTCTTCATGAGGCAGGAAGGCAAATATTTATGTGATTTTTTTTACTACTCTGTCTTCCCTAGTTGGAACAGTGTCTGGC
Source organism: Oreotragus oreotragus (assembly GCA_006410675.1). Classification (NCBI taxonomy): domain Eukaryota; kingdom Metazoa; phylum Chordata; class Mammalia; order Artiodactyla; family Bovidae; genus Oreotragus; species Oreotragus oreotragus. The sequence continues at coordinate 5,864 of SJYX01008675.1, read as the reverse complement.
ACATGATGGGTGCTCAATAAATGTTTATAAATAAAAGAATCAATAGATTAATCAGTTATTCTCTGTTTAATTCAAAATATGATGCACCTTCTTAATAAACCATATATGCAGGAATGCAATCTCATTCTATCTCAAAATTGTTTTTTTTCTTTTTTTTTTTTTAATTCTTCTTGAGTAACTTTTGCCTGCCCTAGAAGTCACTAGCTCATTTAATTCAGGACCTCCTTTATGTTCTCCAACGCTTTGACTCAGTGCTAAGCTCTCATGAGATCTTCAAATAGCACTGCCTGGCTTAAAATGAGTTGCTTCAAAAATGTCAGGGAAAATAAATTGCTCTTTCTCACCCTTACTGTGCCACCCTTTGTCTTCATAAAGCACAGGTTAAAGAGGGAAGTAACTTTTGAGTAATGCCATTAATATAACAATCTGACTGAGATGAGGGAATGATGGAAAGGGACATGTTTAAATTAAAACACAAGACTGCATTTGAGGAATCAGTGCAAGTATGATAATGATGAAGGACCAAAGAGGTAGCCTGTAAAGCCTGGACAGAAACTCCCTTCTACCTCATTGCTGAGAGCCTCACTAATCCACACTGCTGCTGCTGCTGCTGCTGCTAAGTCGCTTCAGTTGTGTCTGACTCTGTGCGACCCCATAGACGGCAGCCCACCAGGCTTCCCCGTCCCTGGGATTCTCCAGCCAAGAACACTGGAGTGGGTTGCCATTTCCTTCTCCAATGCATGAAAATGAAAAGCGAAAGTGAAATCGCTCAGTCGTGTCCGACTCTTCGTGACCCCATGGACAGCAGCCTACCAGGCTTCTCCATCCATGGGCTTTTCCAGGCAAGAAGAGTACTGGAGTGGGGTGCCATCACCTTCTCTTCACTAATCCACACTACACACTTGCTAACCCAAGTGAAATGCGTTTACACATACCAGGGGGACATTTCTCATTCATGTAATGGTCTTCCTTTGCTCATCTTAGTTCCCCATATTTTTATAGTCGTAGCTTTTTTAAAATGTTAAGTTCAAGTACTGTTTTCTTCATTCAAATGTCCTTTATTCTTCCATTAGAAAGAAGTTTAGCCTTGGTAATGTTATAGCACCTAATATTTACATTTATAAACAAAAGTATGTGTCATTATGATTATACAGGAATTTGATCTACTTATTAGAGTCTAATCTTTTTGAGGACCAAGCCTAAATTAATTTATCACATAATCTTTAGCACCAATTCACCATTTTCATAGAGTGGGCACTAGATATATGTGTGTTGAATAGATGGGTGGATGGATAAATGATTGATAAATGATTGAAAGGTTGAATACATACTTGACAGTAGCAAAACCTGAGTTCAAAGATACATACTTTCATTATCAAGTACTCAATTCTTAGTAACAGTAGTTTTATATCATGTACAAATCAAAAGATTTCTTCAAAAATAATATTTAATAAAAAATAAACCGAGTGAGAATCTTATGGGGCCTTAAAGCTCCTTAAATATACATATGGTGATTCTTTGAAAGTTTCTTTCTTTTTTTTTTTTTTTAGAAAAGATATATATTTCATGCATTGAACTTTCACTGGGTTTTTTTTATATGGTAATACACATGTTTCAATGCTATTCTCTCAAATCATCCCATTCTCTCATTCTCCCACAGTCCAAAAACAATTGAGGAATGTGAAAAGGGATTTTTCTAAAATCATTGATTTTCTGCTACATTTAACAGCAACTCTGAATTAAGAAATATTTTAAAATGTTTATTTTCAGATGTGATTGAAAGAAAAAATATGAAAACTACAAACAGTTCTTCATTTAATAATTTATATATAATATATATATAACTTATATATAATAAATAATATATATATATGACTTACTGTGTGCCAGGAATTATTGGAATTTATCTGTTTAATTAAGTTAATTATTGTATTTATAATTCTAAGTCATTCACAAATTTAATTCTTAAATCAAATCTGGAGAAAAGAATTAACCTAGCCATCAACTGTAGATCTTTGGTAATCAGTTTGTTACACTGAAAATATCAATAATTATACACTTTCTGACTATAATAAATTATAACATTAGCCTGATATAGCTGAAAATGTACAAATGTTGTCACTTCCAGTGACTATCTTATTTGATCTTTACCAGTAAATCATATTATGTTTCCTAACTACTTCTAAATAGATTAAATATTAAAACATATCTAACAGCTGGTAAGTTAATCAAAATAATGTCTATGAATAAAATAAGAATGTAGCATTGAATATGAATAAAATAAGAATGCAACATTGAATATGAATAAAATAAGAATGCAACACTGAATATGAATAAAATGAAAAGCAGGACTATTTGTTTATTGTTATTTTGTCTCAAGAGAGGAGAGAGAACACCAGAAAGTCAAATGATCTGAAACTAGGGTAAAACCTGAGATCACTTAAGAAAGTCTTCATTCAGTGGTCAAATCCATCCAAGTCAGAACATCTTGAATAGTCTGTTAACTGCAGGTCTTTCTACCCTAATTAATATAGGAAGTTATCTTAGGATATAAGAAGAAAGGAAATCACTTATCTTAGCTGGTTCAGGAATAAGCAGATGGGCTTAGCAATAACAACTCAAAGGAGGCAGCGTAATGTTTTAAAGGCATACTCTACTGAGCTTTCAACAGCTATTGTTCCTTCTAGCCTAAGATGCTCTCATTCTGCTATTCTTCATGGTTTCAATAGAGTAGCATTTGCCTAACCCTCTCATTGGACTACATTTTTCCTGTATCTTGTCTTATTTATTTCATTTGTAAACTTTGATTTATTGTGAAGGTAGAAATATCAATCACACACTATGTTGTTCTTCCAGAAACTCAAGATAGGAGAGGCTGCTGTGACCACTTGTCTACTGGGTAATAATACAAAAGCAAGCTTGTATACATTTTACTGTTAGGTAGTTAGGATAGAATGTTAGGTAGTTAGAATAGGAAACAAGAGTCCAGGATGGTGGTGGCTAAAAGATAAGGAAGGGAAAAGCCCATGAAAATAGAACAAAGGAAGGTCCACGGACCAGAGTGAGGACCTCAGGTAGAACAAACAGCACTCCTGGCTGGCCCAATTTACAGAGGGCAGGCCTGGGGGAGGAAAAGACTTATAAAAAGAGGGGCCAGAGGGCTGGGCTCTCTCTTCTCTTCTTGTCTTTTGGATCGGCATGCCCTCACGTCTCGAGGATGTATTTTCCTTTTATTTTATAAATAAAACTGAGCTGTGACATGGAGCTGTAACGCTGATCTGTCCGAGAGCTATAACGTGGTCTGTCCCAGAGCCGAGAGCTATAACACAGTCTGTCTGAGAGCTGGGACACGTCTGTCCAGGGCTTTAACATCCGTCACTTCAAATTTTTGTTGTGATGAGACAGAACCGAGGAAACTACACACTCCCCTGATATTACCAAGGTAAGATGTGTGAACACACATGTGGGAGATATTATCTGCAAAGATTTCCTGAACAATGTAATGCCTCACTTGGACTCTGAACATAATAGTTTATTTGCTTAAATTAAAAGACTGGAAAAACATTTTGGAAAGTGGTAACTAATAGTGCTAAACTATTAAAGTGTAAAATGAATATAATATATGTTAAGTTGGAAGTATAAAGTATAAACCATCCCACCAATGGAAAGTGGTTTCGGGAGCTAGAGTTTAAATCATAAAAAAACTTCAGCCGTCGAGATGCCAGGAGTAGTTGATTCTCCAACAGTGAGAAGGCAAGAATAGATTTCAGTTTTAGAGGTTTTTTGGCAATACGATGAACTATGGATGATTTCTTGGTAAAGAAATGACAGTGGGAACAGACAGTAACAGAAAGTGAATGAAAGAGATTTTCTGAATAGTTAGATATGAGATCAGAATGATTCATATAAGACATTTCTCTGTTTTCTTGTTTGGGAACTGGAATTAATCTACACATCATCTCCCAAGATAGTTAACATGGGTTGAAAAAACAGTGGGTGACAAAAGGCATTTATTTATTTTGGATTTTACTTTCACATTCATATGATAATTCATTTGGATATGCTTTTTAAAAAAATTTTGTATTATAAAAACCTTTCATTTCAACAATAAAAGAGTAGTTTAAAAGCTTTCAGTCTTTCGAAAGCCTTTGCATTTTAAGCATATTATTACCTTTTAAGTAGGAATTTAAAATATGAAAGTTTGGGGATTTTTCAGCATTATTGTGTAGTAATAGCTTTAAAGTGTTAACCTCGTGCGAATCCAACTGGGAACATCCAGTCTTTCAATGGCTCCTTTCCCTGTCACCACAAGATCATCATAAATTGCATAGTTTCTTTCAAATTCTTCATTTTTGTTAGTGATTTTCATTAAAGAAAAAGTCTCTCAAACAATTCACCTGAGTGTCAATACAAAAGCATTTTTATTTTAAGGAGTAACACTAGTTTCTAATTTTCTGACCAAAAAAATGATAACAAGTGAAATTATCTGATGACTTGTCAGCATCCTGATTTACCCATTTGAATAACACTGTAAGAGAAATAACTTGAATGGACCTGAAATCTGGAAAGGAGGTATGAATTTGGGATATAGATTAGACTAATATCATATTCATAAACACTTTTTGCAGACAATAGGAGGCAATGATGAATATTGAACTAGCCAAAGGCAAGTCAGCAAAGAAATACACACATGAGGAGAAAAGCCCAGAATGATAAAATGCTACTATTATTGTATTTTTCTTAAATAAATTTTTTAAATGACAAAAAGAAAACCACCTACTATGGGTGCTTCTAGATTTGATAAATATCGATGTTGCTTGTTTAATAAAATAAGAAAATTATTTGCTTTTACTGAACACTTTCAGTGCTATTCTTTTAAAAGTTTGACTTCAGTTTTCTTTTAGATTTTAATATTCCTCTTCCCTGTGGATGTATGATTCTGAGTTTGATATGTGGGAGGAAGAATCATTCATATGTCTAGAACTCTTATCTCTTCTCCCAGTAGATTTGTTTTTAATTCACTCTCCCACACTTGTACCTCTACCCTCCTTAATAAAAATGAAATCCCTTTTTATTCATTAGCATTTTAATAGAAAAAGAAGACTACAATAATGGTATGGGCTATGTCCATATGTTATGTGAAATAGGACCGAGCATTCTATAAATCCCAGAAGAAAAGCTTCATGCAGGCTAAACACAGCATTTTGATTGTAATCAGTACTAGATATGGTAGCATTTTCTTTCCTCAGAGCAATTATGTTAAGAGCACGTAAACATCTAAAAATAACACTCGATAATGTTGCCTATTTTGTGAGAGTAATATTTTAACTATGTTTGTTTAGAGCAAATCGTAAGTCTACTAGGCTATTTTAATAATTTGATATTTAAATTTATTCTCTTAAAGTATGATTGGGACTGCAAGTTTTCAGTTAATTTGATAACTGTCTTATGATTAACATCTGAAGCAGCCAGGCATGGATTCCAATTTAGAACAGTGCCTCTCCAGCTTTGAAATAGCATTGTCTTATAATTTCAGTAGGTCTCTATAGACCAGCTTAAAAAAACCAAAAGGCACCTATCTTGCATAGGTCTCTTAGAAATTCTTTCCTGTTTTCAAGATATCTTTCTCTGGTTCAGTTCAGTACAGTCACTCAGACGTGTCTGACTCGTTGTTACCCCATGGACTGTAGCACACCAGGCTTGCCTGTCCATCACTAACTCCTATAGCTCACTCAAACTCCTGTCCATCGAGTTGGTGATGCCATCCAACTATATCACCCTCTGTCATCCCCTTCTCCTCCTGCCTTCAATCTTTCCTAGCATCAGGGCCTTTTTCAAATGAATCAGACATCCTGAAATGTGAA
>SJYX01008674.1:0-36379 GCA_006410675.1 Oreotragus oreotragus | reverse complement strand
GGAGGGGATATATGTATATGAGCATCCATAAAACTGATACACTTTGTTGTACAGAAGAAACTAACACAATGTTGTGAAGCAATTATACTCCAATAAAAAAGAAAAAAGGGACTATTGATGCTACTTGACAATGGCACGTGTTATATAAACTGCACTTCTTTAGTGCTGATTTTTAAACTAAATGTGAAGAGGGAGGGAAGGGGAAAGGAAGCATAAAAATCAAATTACTTTTCAGCCACACACCATCCTGCTCCCATCTGAAAGACGTCTGTTTGCAGGACTGTCCACACCATGTAGGTGGTTTTGAGATGACTGGTGTTACACTTCAAGTTAGGTGTAGTCAGAGATGAACTAATTTAAAAAGCAGTGACATATCAAGTTGAGTTTGAACTGAGAAAGGGATTGGACCTGATAGCATTTAAAAGTTTGCTTTGCCTTTAAAGAAAACTGCTAGTCAGGACAGGCTTTACATTCTCCACTGTGTTAAGTCCTCAAAGTGGAAACCTCTATTGCTTGAACCCTAATGAATGGGTTCTGAATATCTGAATTTTTCAAGTAGTTCTGTTGTACTTTATAATATTCTTCTAATTGACAGGAACATTCACATATTTCCTAACCTCCTTTTTTTTTAGGGGGAAGGAAAAAAAAAGGACCCCGGATATATTTCAATGCATTCTTGATGATTTTGGCTTCCCAGTCTGAACATCAGTATTTATATTGGCCAACATAAATGCAGGGCTGTGAAGGCGGAGGAGACCCATCTGTGCCAGCAAGCACTGCCTCCACCCTAGTCTGACCTTTGTTTAGTCTTTAGCATTTATGCTGCCTTGGTGTTAGTCCTTCCCTCGTTCACCACTCATCTCATTATTGCAGAATTTCTTTTCCTCCTCCTTTAATGTTTATGATGTAGAGTGGGCTTGGGGATGAGGTTACTAGTTTGATATGACTGTATAAAACAAGAATGAAAATGTCCTGTTGGGGAGCTTTGAGGTACAGATCTTGTGTCATCAACGTTGACTATCATGAAGAGTTCTTTTTTCTTCTTGCTCCATCTACGTGGATGAACTTGCTGTGTCCGTAGTTTAGGTGTTAGTGTAAATGTTAATAGTCTCTCCAAATCCAGTTGGACATCTAAGAATAAAATTACTTTGGCCTAATGTTCTAATAAATTTTCACATAAATTTTAATATGAGAGAAGCATAAGTGCGTTTAGGCTACATTGAGGTTCTTTGTATGATGATAGATAGATGATAGATCCACCCTTAGATAGATTCGAGTGTATGTTTTAAACTATCATACAGCCTATGATGCAAGAATTATCATTGACCCAATACAGACATGATGGTACATTTTATTTACACTCATGGTGTTTTCATTCCGAAATGGAAACCTTTCTTCAATTCCAATACAAATGAAAGCCCTAAAATGCAGGGCTTTGTATATTCTGTGCAGCTGCTTTGAAAGGGGCTAATAAATGTTTTATTCCTTCAGTAATATTTGACCTTAATTTCAGTAAATACATTTTGAATTATATCCTATAGGTTGATACAGTTGATAAGAGCTCTTCTCTCCTTGAACTAAGACATGGAATTCCACATCCAAGAGACAAATTTAGTTGGCCAGAGAGATATTTCTTTGAATTTTGTGGAGAAGTCAGTTGGGGAAAGTGTCAGGTGCCAAGGAAAGAGGATACAGAAGTGAATGAAACGTCATCATTGCTCTTGAGAAATTTAGAGTCCTAAGGAGAAAGGGAAAAACAGGTGGTAACCCTTCATTACAGAAGATTCTATAGTAAGTCCAGGTATGAACTGTAGAGTCTAAAAGAAGAGTGAAAAAAAAATAAGAGGTGAGGGATGGCGGGTGGGCAGGAGGGCAAGAGAAAATGCTCCTTCTGTGTCTCGAGGAATAAGGCAACTGCTCTAAGAGCTAGAGGTGCATTCGTTAACTGTTTCTGAATGCTTTCACTATTCTGTCTTGGAAAACTAGAAAATATTCAGGTACAGAGTGTACTCGGGACAAAGGGAGGATGCGGTTAATTCTACTACAGGAAGAAGGGGTCCAGGGAGATTTTTATAGACATTTTCCATGGACCTTAGTGGATGCATGGGATCTGGGGAGGAAGAGAAGTGCAGAACGACAGTGAAGGCAAAGGGGACAGCTAGAACACAGGAAGTTATCACGGAGATGGCACTGTTCCTTACCACAGCGAGCTCTTGTATCTTGCATCAGAGGGCAAGGTACAATGTAATGTAACAGCCCTGGTTTAGTTAAATCAGCCTGGTTGGAGTCCTATCTGTGTCATGCATCAATTGTGCGAGGTGGTGGCAAGGTGCTGAATCATTGTTTGCCTCCACACCTCCCTCCCTCCCTCATCAGAAAAAGAGAAAATGAACCTATCCTCAGGCTGCCACATTGCACAACTGCAAGTGTTATCATTCACCTTATGCCTATAGGCTCTACCTGTCTCAGGTGGGTTGGAAGATTAAACAAGACAATACATATATAACAGTTATATATTCACATTATCAGTGCTCAATAAACATTTGCTACTGTTAATCAGACAGATACAATTTTAAAGAATGAGTCCATTTGAAATCTCTTATTTATAAAGGTTTATATACCTATATCCTAGTTAATCAATCTATATGTTCCTGAGATTACTTTAAATATAATGCAAAATGTGCTTTTCTTAGTTTACTGGACTTTAAAATGTACTGTGAAAAAGCAGCTGAAGACCAAAGCAAAACCGAAACAAATCCCTCTAAGAGGTTTTGAATGAGAAATTTTTGTCTTCAATCTTGGTTCATTTGATTCATGCCAAATGCACAAACATCTCAACTATATTGATTTTTATCAGTCTATAATCTGTGGCCACCCAGTGATTCCACTGGGGACTTTTTCTAGTGCAGTTTTGTGACCCTAAAGTTTAAAGAGGTTTATTTTTTCTTCCTTCTTTATATCCAGAAGCAAGGCTGTTTAGAATGAATTAGTTGATTAGAACTTCTGACTCAGAAAATGGGACAGCCAAGAATTTGCCTGAAGATTCAGAAACATGGCTGGGGGATGATGATTATTACCAGGCTTCAAATGTCAGCAAACACTTCAGGGCTGCAGGAAAGAAAATAAAACACATTAAGGTTTAATGACTTTTGTTATAGGAGGGCTTTGGGGTAGCCAGGATGGAATTATTTGCTGAACACATGGTCTTTTTGTTAGTTGTCCAAGTGGATTAATTGAAGCCTGTTAACACTCTATCTCATAAAACAGAAAATAGCCATTAGCTACTCACCAGTCTACATGGAGAATCCAGAGTTTGGGACTGCCTTAAGGGATCCAGTCAGCACAGTTTGGGATGACTACTCTAGGTAAAGTCAAAAAAGCTGGTAGCTACTTAGTCCCCTGTCACAGGTGAGGTTCAGACTCAGAGACTACAGGGTAGCATGCAGGATGTTCGTGAGGGAGTACCCTGGACCGTTCCAGTGGATGGGAGGAGGGATGGTTAAGTTGTGATGTAGATGTGATAACAGCTTTGGCCAGCCCCACTGGGTGGGGGCTCTGGAACAGAATGACCCATCAGAGTCGTTTCATGTTAGGCTGACATGGCTGAAATGTGTGGGACTTTATACTTACTAGTCACTGGGTGAGTGGTGGCTCAGATGGTAAAGCGTCTGTCTACAATGCGGAAGACCCGGGTTCAATCCCTGGGTCAGGAAGAGTCCCTGGAGAAGGAAATGGCAATCCACTCCAGTACTCAGTTCAGTTCAGTCGCTCAGTCGTGTCCGACTCTTTGACCCCATGAATCGCAGCACGCCAGGCCTCTCTGTCCATCACCATCTCCCGGAGTTCACTCNGTTGGACTATAAAGAAAGCTGAGCACTGAAGAATTGATGCTTTTGAAGTGTGGTGTTGGAGAAGACTCTTGAGAGTCCCTTGGACTGCAAGGAGATCCAAACAGTCCATCCTAAAGGAAATCAGTCCTAAATGTTCATTGGAAGTACTGATGCTGAAGCTCAAACTCCAATACTTTGGCCACCTGATGCGAAGAACTGACTCATTTGAAAAAACCCTGATGCCGGGAAAGATTGAAGGTGAGAGAAGGGGACAACAGAGGATGAGATGGATGGATGGCCTCAGCGACTCAATGGACATGAGTTTGAGTAAGCTCCATGAGTTAGTGATAGACAGGGAGGCCTGGTGTGCTGCAGTCCGTGGGGTTGCAAAGAGTCAGACACAACTAGGTGACTGAACTGAACTGAACTGAATCCTGACCTCTCAAACATACATACAGTGAGTTGTAAAATGTTATAAACGTATGCGAGTGATATCTGGGTCGGTGTATAGAAGAGGAAGCAACCACTTTCTTAATGAGTGAAGGAAGATGTCACAAAAGAATCAGTCTTTCATATTGGTCTTAGTGGATGATTTTCTCAGAAGAGGAGAGGCTAGGCATCAGAGGTTGTGTGGACATGAAATAGGCACAGCATCTTCAGGGAACTGCAGGCAGGAGTTCAGTGTGGTTAGAGTACAAGCATGTTTGGTGAAATGGGGGTACGTTGAAATTATATCAAGGTCCTTCTTCATATGCCTTACTATAGAATTTGAATTCTGTCTTCAGACCCCTGAAAGTTTTAGGGACTCATGTAATACCATTTGATTCTCATAGTATCATTTGCGGATATACTTGACATCCCAAAGTCATATTATGATCTAAAGCAAGAGTTGTGTAGTCTGTTTCTCCAGCCATTTGTTCATCTTTCTGCATATTTATTGAATATTTGCATGTCAAAACACTTTGGATAATATAAAAAATACTTCTTAAATGTTCTCATTGAATCTTGAGTCTAATTTAGCAGATGACATAAATACTTCTTGTTGTCATTCAGTTGCTAAGTCATGTCTGATCCCATGGACTGACGCACACAAGGCTTCCCTGTCCTTCACTGTCTTCCCAAGTTTGCTCAGATTTATGTCCATTGAGTTGGTGATGCTATGTAACCATCTCATCCTCGTCCGCCCTCTTCTTTTGCCTTCAGTCTTTCCTCGCATCAGGGTCTTCTCCAATGAGTTGACTCTTCACATCAGGTGCCCCAAAAGATTGGAACTTCAGCTTCAGCATCAGTTCTTCCAATGAATATTCAAGGTTGATTTCCTTTACAATTGACTGGTTTGATCTCCTTGCTGTCCAAGGGACTCTCAAGAGAATCCTCCAGCACCATAAATCCAAGGCATTAGTTCTTCAGTGTTCTCAGCCTTCTTTATGGTCCAACTTTCACATACATACATGACTACTGGAAAAACCATAGCTTTGACTATATGGACTTTTGTCAGCAAAGTGATATCTTTGCTTTTTAATTTATTTTTGTAGTAAGTATTAAATATCTAGTAAGATAAGAATTTATAATTGCTGAAGAGTCAGTGAGTAGTAAAGGCTCAAAACATGGAGAGAACTAGTCACTTGACTGAAAAGGCTCTATGAATACAGGGGAGGGACGTGAGTCCAGTCTGCAGCATGGGTTGATTAGAATAGGTGGGAAAAGGGAAAAGTACTGTTGAGTGGAAAAAAACTGAACAATGCACAAAAGTGTGGAAGTAAGTGTTTGCGAAGTGTGTTCATGGATCACAAGTTGATTGGTTGCCTGGAGCTAGGGTTTCACATAGGGAAGGAGCATTGACAATAAACAGATATGGCTTTGAAATGAAACCTTCAGAAAACCTCATAAGAAATGCTATTCCTGAATTTACTTTTGATCCATCTTAAAGATCTCACATAAAGCTCAAACCCCAGCTGAACTTTAAAAAATAAATATTTTGTATAGAAGAGTAATTCCTGGTGTTAAGATACTTTCAAACACTAAAATCATTGCCAGAGATTTTCTAGCTTAAAGTCAAGCTGTTTAAATGCATTGGGAAGAGCTTTAGATAGCTTTTTCTTTGGTTTAGAGTTTTCTTTCAAGGAAAAGGTAGAAAAGTATAGCCATTGGCCCTGTGTACACAGAAAGCATAATTTTCATGTCTTCATCTGCTAAATGTCTGTGTTTCATTCATTGTTTGCCCATAGCCAGTGAACCTTAGGGATAATTCCTTCCTGTCTTGGACCCAGAGCAGAACCATATAGATAAGGTCCACAAGTCAGACATCAAAGATTAATATAAGAACATTTTCTGATAAACTTAGAGTCATTGTTTTTACATCAGTTTTTCTAGGAAAATATTTCTAGAAATATTTTTAATTGGATTTTTCAAATGTTAGTTTTTTCTGATTTTAAAAAGATACATAAAAGTTGGAAGACTTACAAAGTACTCATGTGAAAGTAAAAATGAGATAACTTGTAATATTTTGTACATTTTACTGGCGATAGTCTATGCATTTCTACAGTCATTTGTTTTTACAAACAAATTTTGTACCTTACCATTTTAATGGTAACATGTGCGCATTTCTTCATTTTTCCAAAGTGGTGCATAAATGTATTTTAATGGCTATCTAATAATGCACTGATATACTCTGAGTTGATTTAGTCATTGCTCTGTGGCTGCACACTTAGGTTGTTTCCCAAATCTGTGTTTCTATTATGTATTTAAACCAAGGAGAAACGTGTCTGCACCAAAGGTGGGTTATATGATCTACTTATGCAGTGTGCAAGCAGAAAATGGGTGACAGAAGGATTGTTCTTCCTTTCTTGTTTGTTTGTACCAGAATCCTCTATTGTTTACATACATTTTAGCCTCTTGTGTCATTTTCAGAAGCTTTATTTTTCTCACTTACTCTTTGGTTTGGATAAGATTTAAATATAAAAATCCATCTGTGAAGCATATTGTATATTCACATTGAAGGCTAAAAACCCATTTTTAATTAAAACTTTTTTCAGCACTCGTGGTTCACTTTGTCCTGTTTTTATTATGAAACACTTCAGCCTTCTTCCTAAAACACATATGTCTTGTACATTTCAAGATGTTGCTTGTTGCTCATGCAGAACTAGTTTCTTTATGCTGTCAGCTCACGCCATATGGTCTGGCTGTTCATTTTGCTTCCCTTTCTGGCATTTGGGTGGGCAGCATCTTGCATGTAATGCAAGTTAATTTCATTCCCGTCTCTCTCAGAAAACTTGTCAGAAGGTAAACTAGCAAACTAGAAACACTGAATGATTCTTTGAGGTCTTAGGTTATACATGATGATAAAGGATATAGCCTTGAGTTCCTAATGTTTGTAAGATTGAAAATGTGTCCAGTGAGATCTGAAGTCTGGCCAGATGTGAGTAATTATAATTAAGAAACTATTGGGGCTTTTTGCCATTGAAAATTGTGTTTGCTGTGGGTCATTTGTAGAGATGTAGATGGCCCTAGAGTCTATCATACAGAGTGAAATGTCAGAAAGGGAAAAATCAATATTGTAAATCAAAGTATATGTGTGGAATCTAGAAAAATGGTATATGTGAACCTATTGCAGGGCAGGAATAGACATGCAGACATAGAGAATGGGCATATGGACATGGGGAGTGGGGAGCGGGAGAAACTGGGAGATTCAGATTGACATATATACACTGCCATGTGTAAAACAGATCGCTAGTGGGAAGCTGCTGTATCGCATAGGGAGCTCAGCTCAGTGCTCTATAATGACTTCCCTGTGTAGGATGGGGGTGGGGGTTGGAGGGAGGCCCAAGAGGGGAGGGGATATATGTATATGAGCATCCATAAAACTGATACACTTTGTTGTACAGAAGAAACTAACACAATGTTGTGAAGCTATTATACTCCAATAAAAAAGAAAAAAGGGACTATTGATGCTACTTGACAATGGCACGTGTTATATAAACTGCACTTCTTTAGTGCTGATTTTTAAACTAAATGTGAAGAGGGAGGGAAGGGGAAAGGAAGCATAAAAATCAAATTACTTTTCAGCCACACACCATCCTGCTCCCATCTGAAAGNACTTTGTGAAGCAATTATACTCCAATAAAAAAGAAAAAAGGGACTATTGATGCTACTTGGCAATGGCACGTGTTATCTGCACTTCTTTAGTGTTGATTTTTAAACTAAATGTGAAGAGGGAGGGAAGGGGAAAGGAAGCATAAAAATCAGATTACTTTTCAGCCACACACCATCCTGCTCCCATCTGAAAGATGTCTGTTTGCAGGACTGTCCACACCATGTAGGTGGTTTTGAGATGACTGGTGTTACACTTCAAGTTAGGTGTAGTCAGAGATGCACTAATTTAAAAAGCAGTGACATATCAAGTTGAGTTTGAACTGAGAAAGGGATTGGACCTGATAGCATTTAAAAGTTTGCTTTGCCTTTAAAGAAAACTACTAGTCAGGACAGGCTTCACATTCTCCACTGTGTTAAGTCCTCAAAGTGGAAACCTCTATTGCTTGAACCCTAATGAATGGGTTCTGAATATCTGAATTTTTCAAGTAGTTCTGTTGTACTTTATAATATTCTTCTAATTGACAGGAACATTCACATATTTCCTAACCTCCTTTTTTTGTAGGGGGAAGAGAAAAAAAAGGATCCCAGATAGATTTCAATGCATTCTTGATGATTTTGGCTTCCCAGTCTGAACATCAGTATTTATATTGGCCAACATAAATGCAGGGCTGTGAAGGCGGAGGAGACCCATCTGTGCCAGCAAGCACTGCCTCCACCCTAGTCTGACCTTTGTTTAGTCTTTAGCATTTATGCTGCCTTGGTGTTAGTCCTTCCCTCGTTCACCACTCATCTCATTATTGCAGAATTTTTTTTCCTCCTCCTTTAATGTTTATGATGTAGAGTGGGCTTGGGGATGAGGTTACTAGTTTGATATGACTGTATAAAACAAGAATGAAAATGTCCTGTTGGGGAGCTTTGAGGTACAGATCTTGTGTCATCAACGTTGACTATCATGAAGAGTTCTTTTTTCTTCTTGCTCCATCTACGTGGATGAACTTGCTGTGTCCGTAGTTTAGGTGTTAGTGTAAATGTTAATAGTCTCTCCAAATCCAGTTGGACATCTAAGAATAAAATTACTTTGGCCTAATGTTCTAATAAATTTTCACATAAATTTTAATATGAGAGAAGCATAAATGCGTTTAGGCTACATTGAGGTTCTTTGTATGATGATAGATAGATGATAGATCCACCCTTAGATAGATTCGAGTGTATGTTTTAAACTATCATACAGCCTATGATGCAAGAATTATCATTGACCCAATACAGACATGATGGTACATTTTATTTACACTCATGGTGTTTTCATTCCGAAATGGAAACCTTTCTTCAATTCCAATACAAATGAAAGCCCTAAAATGCAGGGCTTTGTATATTCTGTGCAGCTGCTTTGAAAGGGGCTAATAAATGTTTTATTCCTTCAGTAATATTTGACCTTAATTTCAGTAAATACATTTTGAATTATATCCTATAGGTTGATACAGTTGATAAGAGCTCTTCTCTCCTTGAACTAAGACATGGAATTCCACATCCAAGAGACAAATTTAGTTGGCCAGAGAGAGATTTCTTTGAATTTTGTGGAGAAGTCAGTTGGAGAAAGTGTCAGGTGCCAAGGAAAGAGGATACAGAAGTGAATGAAACGTCATCATTGCTCTTGAGAAATTTAGAGTCCTAAGGAGAAAGGGAAAAACAGGTGGTAACCCTTCATTGTAATGAATCTTCTGTAGAAGATTCTATAGTAAGTCCGGGTATGAACTGTAGAGTCTAAAAGAAGAGTGAAAAAAAAAAAGAGGTGAGGGATGGCGGGTGGGCAGGAGGGCAAGAGAAAATGCTCCTTCTGTGTCTCGAGGAATAAGGCAACTGCTCTAAGAGCTAGAGGTGCATTCGTTAACTGTTTCTGAATGCTTTCACTATTCTGTCTTGGAAAACTAGAAAATATTCAGGTACAGAGTGTACTCGGGACAAAGGGAGGATGCGGTTAATTCTACTACAGGAAGAAGGGGTCCAGGGAGATTTTTATAGACATTTTCCATGGACCTTAGTGGATGCATGGGATCTGGGGAGGAAGAGAAGTGCAGAACGACAGTGAAGGCAAAGGGGACAGCTAGAACACAGGAAGTTATCACGGAGATGGCACTGTTCCTTACCACAGCGAGCTCTTGTATCTTGCATCAGAGGGCAAGGTACAATGTAATGTAACAGCCCTGGTTTAGTTAAATCAGCCTGGTTGGAGTCCTATCTGTGTCATGCATCAATTGTGCGAGGTGGTGGCAAGGTGCTGAATCATTGTGTGCCTCCACACCTCCCTCCCTCATCAGAAATAGAGAAAACCTATCCTCAGGCTGCCACATTGCACAACTGCAAGTGTTATCATTCACCTTATGCCTACAGGCTCTACCTGTCGCAGGTGGGTTGGAAGATTAAACAAGACAATACATATATAACAGTTATATATTCACATTATCAGTGCTCAGTAAACATTTGCTACTGTTAATCAGGCAGATACAATTTTAAAGAATGAGTCCATTTGAAATCTCTTATTTATAACGGTTTATATACCTATATCCTAGTTAATCAATCTATATGTTCCTGAGATTACTTTAAATATAATGCAAAATGTGCTTTTCTTAGTTTACTGAACTTTAAAATGTACTGTGAAAAAGCAGCTGAAGACCAAAGCAAAACTGAAACAAATCCCTCTAAGAGGTTTTGAATGAGAAATTTTTGTCTTCAATCTTGGTTCATTTGATTCATGCCAAATGCACAAACATCTCAACTATATTGATTTCTATCAATCTGTAATCTGTGGCCACCCAGTGATTCCACTGGGGACTTTTTCTAGTGCAGTTTTGTGACCCTAAAGTTTAAAGAGGTTTATTTTTTCTTCCTTCTTTATATCCAGAAGCAAGGCTGTTTAGAATGAATTAGTTGATTAGAACTTCTGACTCAGAAAATGGGACAGCCAAGAATTTGCCTGAAGATTCAGAAACATGGCTGGGGGATGATGATTATTACCAGGCTTCAAATGTCAGCAAACACTTCAGGGCTGCAGGAAAGAAAATAAAACACATTAAGGTTTAATGACTTTTGTTATAGGAGGGCTTTGGGGTAGCCAGGATGGAATTATTTGCTGAACACATGGTCTTTTTGTTAGTTGTCCAAGTGGATTAATTGAAGCCTGTTAACACTCTATCTCATAAAACAGAAAATAGCCATTAGCTACTCACCAGTCTACATGGAGAATCCAGAGTTTGAGACTGCCTTAAGGGATCCAGTCAGCACAGTTTGGGATGACTACTCTAGGTAAAGTCAAAAAAGCTGGTAGCTACTTAGTCCCCTGTCACAGGTGAGGTTCAGACTCAGAGACTGCAGGGTAGCATGCAGGATGTTCGTGAGGGAGTACCCTGGACCATTCCAGTGGATGGGAGGAGGGATGGTTAAGTTGTGATGTAGATGTGATAGCAGCTTTGGCCAGCCCCACTGGGTGGGGGCTCTGGAACAAAATGACCCATCAGAGTCATTTCATGTTAGGCTGACATGGCTGAAATGTGTGGGACTTTATACTTACTAGTCACTGAGTGAGTGGTGGCTCAGACGGTAAAGCGTCTGAAGCAACTTAGCAGCAACAGCAGCAGCACAATGCAGAAGACCCGGGTTCAATCCCTGGGTCAGGAAGATCCCTGCGGAAGGAAATGGCAATCCACTCCAGTACTATTGCCTGGAAAATCCCACGGACAGGGGAGCCCGCTACAGTCCATGGGGTCGCAAAGAGTTGGACGACTGAGCGACTTCACTTTCACTCTCACAGGTTGCCCTCAGAAGGGTGGGACCCCAGGCAGGGTAGCTCTGTAGCAGAGGTCATCCCTGCTGGCTGGGGCTACCTCCCCTCAGAACCACCAGCAGCTGGGCAGTAAGCCCTGTCCTTGTCTCCCCCTCCACCTCCATGGTCTGTTATAACGTATGTGAACCAACCAGCTCCCAGAAGCCTGACTGGACAGAGAGAGGCCTCACTCACTCCCTTTCTCCATTGTACCCACAGAGTAAAAGACTCAAGTAACTCACTGTCCTCAATTGTTTTACACCACTGGGCAGCACCACTACCCCAACACAGAAGCACAGCTCTAATCGTAGTTCTCTGGGGCAGGTTCCATTTTTCCCAGGCAAGAATTTGAAGGATGCTTTAAGCCCTGATCCCTCCACCAAGCTCCAGACTCACAGATACAAAAAAGTTCTTTGGCAGTCCTAGTGGGTCATCCCACAGATACCTCAGCATCAGTGGGCTCAAATCTAAACCCATCATTTTATGATATTTGCTTTAGGATATTTCTGTACAACCACCAACCCTCATTCTTGTAATTGTAAAGTTTTAACCTGAGTTTAACCCCGTGTAAGGGTACAGTTCAGTGGCATTCTGTCCATTCACGTCCTGTGTAACCATCGCACTATCTATGCCCAGACTATCTCATCTTCCCCGACATAAGCTCTGTACCCATGAATACCTGCTCCCCGTTCCTGCCTCTCCTCCAACCCTGTAGCCTGTGTTCTACGCTGTGTCTCTGAATTTGCCAGTTTATGTAGTTGGTATCAGTGGAATCATGCCTTTGTCTTCCTTCTGTGTCTGGCTTCTGTCACTAAGCATAATGTTTTCAAGGTCCATCCACATTACAGCATACATCAAAGTCCCATACCTTTTTATGGCTTAATAGTGTTCCAGGGTATGTATACAGCATACTATTTTTGTCCATTTATCCTTATTATTTTCAATGATACTGTACTCGCCTCATAAATTTCCCTCCCTCAACAGCTTCTGATGCTTTATTCCCTTTCTGTGTTCTCTTTCTGTGTTGATAATGACCTTGTTGATCGTTGTTGATCGTTTTGTTGAAAACAAAAGATGCTCCTCGGATATATTCATTGCCTTTGTTCATTCACCCTCCCTGCGTGCATGCTCATTCACTCAGTCTTGTCTGACTCTTTGTGACCCCATGGACCGTAGCCTGCTAGATGCCACTGTCCTTGGGGTTTTCCCAGGCAAAAATCCTGGAGTGGATTGCCATTTCCTCCTCCAGGGAATCTTCCCAACCCAGGAATCGAACCTTCACCTCCTACGTTAGCAGGTGGATTCTTTACTGCCAAGCCACCTGGGAATCGCACTCTCCCTCCCTGACCCCGTCCATTTTTGGCTACATCATTGCACCCAATTCATAGTGACATTCATGTCCCTAGGATGACATCTGTCTACTTCTCCTAGCTGATCCGCTTTATTCTCCCCCACACCGGATGCTTCCGCCACACTAAGTACCTCAGTTTACTCTAAGCATAACTTTCTAGCTTTGTGCTGTTTCTTCTGCTTGGAAATAGGATCCATTCCATTTTCCACATGGAAATTTCTGTTCACCCTTCAAAATCCAAGTCTGTAAATCCCTTCCTACCCACTCTACCAAGAATTTGTTACTCTTTTCTCTGTTTTCCTGAAGTATTTTGTTCCTACCTCTAATCTCTGTCCTATTGCAATGCACTGCAATAACTTACTTACTTGCCTGCCTTATTGTTATGAATAGATTGACCTCTGTTGGGACTGAAGATATTTTGCCCATTTATTCCACGTGCCCAGAACCTAGAATCGCATTCCCAAAGAATGCTGCCTACGTGAGTAGTGCAAGGGGGAGAGGCCTGAAGGTGGGGGGCAGAATTCTGGGTTCAAAAGCCAGCACAGCTACTGAGTGTCAGGCCTCAGCCACATCACTTCACCTCTCCCAGCTGCTTCTTCATCTGTCTTAATTCAACATCCCAGAGTGGGACTGAGAACCAAATGAGACGATTGATATGAAAGTGCTCTTGCCTAAAAGCACTTTCATATCAATAGTTGTGAGGGGTTTTTCTTTTCTGGAAAATGACCTATTTTATTAGTCTCTATGTGGGGCTTCCCAGGTGGTTCAAGTGGTAAAGAATCCACCTGCCAATACAGGAGATGCAGGTTTGATCCCTGGGTCGGGAAGATCCCCTGGAGGAGAAAATGTTAACCCACTCCAGCATTCTTGCTGGGACAGAGGAGCCTGGTGGCCTACAGTCTGCGGGGTCAAAAAGAGACAGCTGAAGCAACTGAGCACGCACGTTAGTCCTTGTGTACTGCCCATCCCAGATAAATGTGAGGTTCTACAGGATAGTCCCCATCTGGTGAATTATTTCTTTAAGAATAGATCACAGATAGTGGGGGTGGTGGGGTAACTTTAACATAAATGATTTATGTGACGCTGTCACAAATTATGTGACGTGTATGATGTAAATGGTGGAAATTCAGGGATGCAAAGTTTAGGCAGCACAAGAAAGCGCTTGTTTATCATCAGTGTCATCTGACGATGGTCACTCTGTTTTCAGGGGTATGGGGGGGTAGTCAGTTTCTCTTTATTGGGGGTGTGCAAGCAGATGCTAATGGCATCCCCAACTCGATGGACATGAGTTTGAGCAAGGTCCAGGAGTTAGTGATGGACAGGAAAGCCTGGCATGCTGCAGTCCATGGGGTCGCAGAGTCGGACACAACTGAGCGGCTGAACTGACTGAATGAAGCAGATGCTGGCTAAACTTGCCTGTCAGGGAGGCTGTCTGAGATACACTGACCTTGGCTGAAGAGGCTGGGAGGGCTAAGCTAGCTGACTCCTGAGGTTCCTCCCCATTCTGGACGCATATTATTCTAAACTTTATGTATGAACTATATTGAGAGATGGACCCAGGCTTTTGCATTCTATTCAGGGGAAGATATAATGGTGTTTTTCCTTTCCTCTTTAAGTGAAAGTTGTAAAATTTACATAAGATCCCAGTAAAAAGTCTGATATTTCTACTTTGTGAGTCCTGGCAAAAGCTGAGATTTGATCTTGAAATATGAAAGTAAACTGTAATTACCTAAGTTTAAGCTTCTAGGGTTTATATTTATCTGATAGACTTTAAAGTTCTCCCAACTTATCACCCTGGAGAAAAGGAGAAATTACAATCATCTTACTTAGGGCTGGAAGTCTAGAGAGACGATCGCTCTAGGTTAATGGAAAACTGACACTGTTTTACCTGGGCTTCTGGCAGTTCCCACCCAGGGACACAGTTTCACATATTGAGTGCTTTGGGGATCTGAACTATATTGCAAATCACTCAAAGAATAGCTTCTTCATGGTATTTTTTAGAACACCTACTTGTTTTTAAACATCTTCCTTTCACCACCCAAAGCTGCTTCTTAATGTTAGTATTGCTCATGGCAATCACATTTCAGTTCTCCGAAAACAGCTTGTCGGTTTTTCTTTTTGTGCTGCTTCTATTCAAGTGAAGGTACGTGACTTGCTTTCCCAGGATGCTCTCCACTACCGCTCACCCCTCCACTCCCTCCGCCCTCCCCGCCCCGAGGAGACCACTGTGAAGTCAAATTAGAAGCATACAGTGTCAGCATTAGAAGGCTCCCAAGATTTTATCTCAATGAATTCAGACCCTTGCATCTCCCTTATTAAAGATGGAAAAGCTGAGGTATGGAGCATCCCAAAGCAAGTAGCAAAATTAAGCCAGGATGTGAGGACCTTCAAGTCCCTAAGACTCTCTTAGTTTGACCTCCTCAGAAATAGAACAAAGCCAAGTGCAAGCAGCTCACTTAGGAGGTGATTCCGGGAAACAGAGCAAGGCGTGGTGGAATAAGATGGGAAGGGAAGGCAGCTCTTCAGGATGTTGTAATGAGCATCTTAACTCTGTGGGCAACCTGGGCTCAGTCCCCCTGAGAGCCTCAGGAGATGGTTTAGAACAAGCCTCCGAGCTGTCCCACTGGAGGGGGTCAAGGAACTCGTGGTTCCACAGTGACCCACCAGCTCTTATTTCTCATTGGCTGAAGGGTGGTTAACTCCCCAGCACTTCCAGCCTGTTCTATGGAGGGGGCCAAGTATTTTTCTGCAGCTGGAGGAAGTCCTCAGCAGAGTTTCAGTCTTTCAGTGGGAGTCACCCAGCAATCATGTGTAGGGGATTTGGGTGGGGCAGTGACATCCCCTGCTGCAGTGGCCAAATACTCATTCCCTCCTGCCCTGGCCAATAGACTTTAACTGCCTTAGAGGGAAGAGGCTGAAACAAAACATGACTTGTAAGGGGAAATTAAATGTACAGGGTTGGTATTTGCAAATGAATAAGCATTATCCTTATTTTACAGAACCCACCATGCACTTTTGCACATTACCAACTTTGTGCATACTATCCCTCTATCTTGTATGAACTGCTAGAAAACTCCTATTCATCCTACAAAGTCCAGTTCCAATAAGAACTGTCTATTATGTCCTTTGCTGATTCCTCAGGCAGAATTAACTGCTCTCTTGCTTTGCTCTAACGGCATGTCCTGCCTTGGTCTCACTTGCTACTAATAGTAGTAATAATAGCTACTGTTTATTGACTAATTTTGCTCCAGGCCCTGTTTTAAGTAATTTATGTGAATTAACTCATTTAAAACTTTAACCTCTGTTGGGACTGAAGATATTTTGCCCATTTATTCCACGTGCCCAGAACCTAAAGTCACATTCCCAAAGAATGCTGCCTACGTGAGTAGTGCAAGGGGGAGAGGCCTGAAGGTGGGGGGCAGAATTCTGGGTTCAAAAGCCAGCACAGCTACTGAGTGTCAGGGCTCAGCCACATCACTTCACCTCTCCCAGCTGCTTCTTCATCTGTCATAATTCAACATCCCAGAGTGGGATTGAGAACCAAATGAGGCGACTGATATGAAAGTGCTCTTGCCTAAAAGCACTTTCATATCAATAGTTGTGAGGGTTTTTTCTTTTCTGGAAAATGACCTATTTTATTAGTCTCTATGTGGGGCTTCCCAGGTGGTTCAAGTGGTAAAGAATCCACCTGCCAATACAGGAGATGCAGGTTTGATCCCTGGGTCGGGAAGATCCCCTGGAGGAGAAAATGTTAACCCACTCCAGCATTCTTGCTGGGACAGAGGAGCCTGGTGGCCTACAGTCTGCGGGGTCAAAAAGAGACAGCTGAAGCAACTGAGCACGCACGTTAGTCCTTGTGTACTGCCCATCCCAGATAAATGTGAGGTTCTACAGGATAGTCCCCATCTGGTGAATTATTTCTTTAAGAATAGATCATAGATAGCGGGGGTGGTGGGGTAACTTTAACATAAATGGTTTATGTGACGCTGTCACAAATTATGTGACGTGTATGATGTAAATGGTGGAAATTCAGGGATGCAAAGTTTAGGCAGCACAAGAAAGCGCTTGTTTGTCATCAGTGTCATCTGACGATGGTCACTCTGTTTTCAGGGGTATGGGGGGTAGTCAGTTTCTCTTTATTGAGGGTGTGCAAGCAGATGCTAATGGCATCCCCAACTCGATGGACATGAGTTTGAGCAAGCTCTGGGAGTTGGTGATGGACAGGAAAGCCTGGCATGCTGCAGTCCATGGGGTCGCAGAGTCGGACACAACTGAGCGGCTGAACTGACTGAATGAAGCAGATGCTGGCTAAACTTGCCTGTCAGGGAGGCTGTCTGAGATACACTGACCTTGGCTGAAGAGGCTTGGAGGGCTAAGCTAGCTGACTCCTGAGGTTCCTCCCCATTCTGGACGCATATTATTCTAAACTTTATGTATGAACTATATTGAGAGATGGACCCAGGCTTTTGCATTCTATTCAGGGGAAGATATAATGGTGTTTTTCCTTTCCTCTTTAAGTGAAAGTTGTAAAATTTACATAAGATCCCAGTAAAAAGTCTGATATATCTACTTTGTGAGTCCTGGCAAAAGCTGAGATTTGATCTTGAAATATGAAAGTAAACTGTAATTACCTAAGTTTAAGCTTCTAGGGTTTATATTTATCTGATAGACTTTAAAGTTCTCCCAACTTATCACCCTGGAGAAAAGGAGAAATTACAATCATCTTACTTAGGGCTGGAAGTCTAGAGAGACGATCGCTCTAGGTTAATGGAAAACTGACACTGTTTTACCTGGGCTTCTGGCAGTTCCCACCCAGGGACACAGTTTCACATATTGAGTGCTTTGGGGATCTGAACTATATTGCAAATCACTCAAAGAATAGCTTCTTCATGGTATTTTTTAGAACACCTACTTGTTTTTAAACATCTTCCTTTCACCACCCAAAGCTGCTTCTTAATGTTAGTATTGCTCATGGCAATCACATTTCAGTTCTCCGAAAACAGCTTGTCGGTTTTTCTTTTT
This sequence comes from Oreotragus oreotragus, assembly GCA_006410675.1. Lineage (NCBI taxonomy): Eukaryota > Metazoa > Chordata > Mammalia > Artiodactyla > Bovidae > Oreotragus > Oreotragus oreotragus. Next base: position 18,267 of record SJYX01008674.1, on the reverse strand, counting down.
GTGCTGCTTCTATTCAAGTGAAGGTACGTGACTTGCTTTCCCAGGATGCTCTCCACTACCGCTCACCCCTCCACTCCCTCCGCCCTCCCCGCCCCGAGGAGACCACTGTGAAGTCAAATTAGAAGCATACAGTGTCAGCATTAGAAGGCTCCCAAGATTTTATCTCAATGAATTCAGACCCTTGCATCTCCCTTATTAAAGATGGAAAAGCTGAGGTATGGAGCATCCCAAAGCAAGTAGCAAAATTAAGCCAGGATGTGAGGACCTTCAAGTCCCTAAGACTCTCTTAGTTTGACCTCCTCAGAAATAGAACAAAGCCAAGTGCAAGCAGCTCACTTAGGAGGTGATTCCGGGAAACAGAGCAAGGCGTGGTGGAATAAGATGGGAAGGGAAGGCAGCTCTTCAGGATGTTGTAATGAGCATCTTAACTCTGTGGGCAACCTGGGCTCAGTCCCCCTGAGAGCCTCAGGAGATGGTTTAGAACAAGCCTCCGAGCTGTCCCACTGGAGGGGGTCAAGGAACTCGTGGTTCCACAGTGACCCACCAGCTCTTATTTCTCATTGGCTGAAGGGTGGTTAACTCCCCAGCACTTCCAGCCTGTTCTATGGAGGGGGCCAAGTATTTTTCTGCAGCTGGAGGAAGTCCTCAGCAGAGTTTCAGTCTTTCAGTGGGAGTCACCCAGCAATCATGTGTAGGGGATTTGGGTGGGGCAGTGACATCCCCTGCTGCAGTGGCCAAATACTCATTCCCTCCTGCCCTGGCCAATAGACTTTAACTGCCTTAGAGGGAAGAGGCTGAAACAAAACATGACTTGTAAGGGGAAATTAAATGTACAGGGTTGGTATTTGCAAATGAATAAGCATTATCCTTATTTTACAGAACCCACCATGCACTTTTGCACATTACCAACTTTGTGCATACTATCCCTCTATCTTGTATGAACTGCTAGAAAACTCCTATTCATCCTACAAAGTCCAGTTCCAATAAGAACTGTCTATTATGTCCTTTGCTGATTCCTCAGGCAGAATTAACTGCTCTCTTGCTTTGCTCTAACGGCATGTCCTGCCTTGGTCTCACTTGCTACTAATAGTAGTAATAATAGCTACTGTTTATTGACTAATTTTGCTCCAGGCCCTGTTTTAAGTAATTTATGTGAATTAACTCATTTAAAACTTTCAAAAACTCAGTGAAGTAGCTGCAGTTACCGTCTGCATTTTGTAGGCTGGAAATGAAGACAGAGATTAGCGACTATCCCAATATCTTACAATTGGCAAGTGGCATAGCTGGGATTTGGTTCAGAAGGTCAGACTTTCAAGTCCCTACTCTCTTTGGCTGGGGTAGAGAAAGGGGCCCAAGCACTGAACTCTGGGACTGTTTCTGGCCGTTTTGGTAAGGCCTCATGCCAGGCTAGGAAACACTTTCTGCAAAGAATCAAGCAGGTAAATGACTCCACATTTGCATTTTACAAAGGTCACTCTCACCATCATGCACAGGGTTAATCGGAGGAGACTGAGAAGAGATAACAGCTTTCTGACTGGGGCAATAATCCAGGTATGATGAAGTCCCAAGTTCAGCAGGGCTCCTCCCCCCGGATGAGCCCCCCAAGCAGGTAAATGACTCCACATTTGCATTTTACAAAGGTCACTCTCACCATCATGCACAGGGTTAATCGGAGGAGACTGAGAAGAGATAACAGCTTTCTGACTGGGGCAATAATCCAGGTATGATGAAGTCCCAAGTTCAGCAGGGCTCCTCCCCCCGGATGAGCCCCCCTTACCTCCCCAGGCACTCCCCAACGTTGTGAGGCTGCTACTCCTAGATGTGTGGGAGTCCTGCACAAATGCACCAGGCCAAGGGCCGTGTGGGGGCGGAGGTGCTGCGGCTTGGGCTCTGGCCACACCTGTGAGCTCTGGTGAGGAGTCTCAGATACAAGAAGGAAGGGTGCCTTTCGCTTGCTTGCAGCACAAAGAAGCCATGTGGAGTAGCGGCGGTCTGCCCAGTTTTCCCTCCAATCCAGACATTTTAAACTACTTTTCCTTTCCTAATTATGTCGTGATGTTCCCCACCGCTATTTTGAATATTTGATTTCCTCTGGTAAGGATGCTATTTCACTCATTCATTCATTCTTTTACTTCGATTTTTTTTAGCACCCAGCATGGACCAAGGAACTTCCTAGGTGATGGGGACTTTACAATCTAGGGGACGAGATAAGTGTAAATGTAGTAATTATGCAAATATGTTACTCTGACACTTTCTTTAAAGGTAAAGTTGGAACCATGAGACTACATGCTGGATACTGGGGATTCACCTGCTCTGGGNATTTTTTTAGCACCCAGCATGGACCAAGGAACTTCCTAGGTGATGGGGACTTTACAATCTAGGGGACGAGATAAGTGTAAATGTAGTAATTATGCAAATATGTTACTCTGACACTTTCTTTAAAGGTAAAGTTGGAACCATGAGACTACATGCTGGATACTGGGGATTCACCTGCTCTGGGATGCGGGTGGCCAAGTTGAGATGGTAACTGGGATGACATAACTTCCCTTTGGAGGGACATGACTTTCATGTTGAGATGTGAGCAATGAGTAGGAATTAACCAGGCACAGAGGGTAGAGAAGGAGAATGAACCACCCTTCCTGCTGTCTGACCATGGTTAACAGTGTGCTCATGAATCTATGGGTTAAAGCACATAGATCTGGAATTCGGATGAGACTCAGTATAGCAAAGGCAGGGGGGACTGAGGAAGAGGTCCTCGAAAGAGAAAAGAGGAGAGGGGTACGTGAGAGAAGCTGGGGAGAGGGAGCTGGGGACCACAGCGAGTAGCAGGAGGCTGCACTTGGCGAGACCCATGGGAAGTTCTCAGAGCAGGCTGAAGAGCTCTAAGAAATGGAGATGTTCAGTATTTAATTTTAAATTGTGCTTCTGTAGCTTACAGCTCTTCCCCTCCCCAGAGCTTTACTATAATCAGTTGCACATAAATGCCTCATGTAGATGGTTTGAGGGAAATTGGGGGAAACAGCTGAGTGCCCAGAAAGGGTCCTGATGAACAGTGAGGATAGCAAAGACATGGGAGGTGACACAGAACGGGAAAAGGCTGATGGGCACAGAAATGTAGAGGCAGCCGCTACAAGGGGTCTTCATATGCGCAGATGTACTGAAGCCCTCAAAACAAGAATTTTATTTGTATTCGACTATGATGAGTGATTAACATAAAGTGATGATCAAAGTCAGCATTAAAGTGGATCCCATGAGAGTAGGGACAAAAGAAGGAAGGGACGTTCTCGTGGGTGTCTCTGGCGATGGAACAGGGCCGTGGTTTCACGCTAGACATCTGAGACTCGGTGTAAACGCCAACTGAAGTAGATTCTTCCCCACCCCCAGCTCCCCAGCTCCCCACCCAGCCAGGACTTGGTAGAATTACCACCCAACATTTACTGTTACTAATGCAACGCCTGTTACTTTCTGGGTACAAAGTCACTTGGTCCCCGCTCCTTGGAGTGCTGTCTGTTCTGGGAGGCAAATCTTGCAATACTGTGATCAGCACCGTCACAGAAGCAGGTCCAGAGGGTGTGGGAGCAGGAATGGGACTTTGATCCAATTGTGGGCATCAGGCAGCTTCCTGGAGGAGGGACACCCAGGCAAGGTCGTGGTGTTTTCCTGGCTAGATGGATGCAGCTAGACTTGGCGCATGTTTGGATGTGAGAGTAGGAAGCCGGGAGATCTGAGTGTACTAAGAAGAGCTCCCTGCCCCAGTGCCAGCTGCCACCTTGCTTACCCTCCACCTGGTCCCTCACTCCTTCCAGTCTGACAGCCAGCACTGCAGAGCTGCCAATGAGAGTATAAGGCCCTCCTGGGGAGGTTCCAGCTGGAAATAGATGAGCGAGGACTGGGAGCCAGAGAGTAAAGCAGGGAGATGGTGGACAACGAAAGCATAAGGGTGAGCAAAGACACCGGAGGATTTCTGCAACTTTCTTGCCACTCTTTCTCTTTATCTTCCACTTTTTTGACCTCATGACACATGTAGAGAAAAAGCTCCTGACCAGACTCACCAGAGGAGGGAAAACTGTTTTTGAGGTAGGAGTGAAAGGTTCTGCAGTGGAGAGAGCTGGAGCCCGAGACCCAGGGCAAGTCCTGCTGTGTGTCCTGAGCAGACCAAGCGCCCTCTCTGGGCCTCCCGGCTCCTCTCCTCAGTGTGCAGCCTGGCCGGATACTCGTCAGGGCCTCCTGCAGTCAGCCTCTGAGGGTTCCGTGTGGACAGCGAGGCGGAGGAAAGCCTGTCTGTAGCCGGCCAGGCCTGGCGATGCTGAACCTGCCAGGGCCGAAGCCAGGCCTGCAGAGTCAGGCGAAGTAGCCCCAGAGGAAGACATTGACGGCCAGCAGCAGCACGGCGTTAATGTTGCAGACGCTCCTCCAGAGCGGCTCCTCCGCGATGCTGGTCAGTTTCTGCTCCAGGGCGGCCTTCTCGGCGGGGCTCAGCGCTTGCTCCGGCGCTCCCGAGAGCCCGCAGAGCCAGCGCCAGAGCCACGGAGCCCAGGACCAGCGTGGGGCTGAGGAACAGGAGTCAGAGGGGAGGGAGGCAGGGGAGCAGCAGAGCTCAGGTAGGAGAAAGGGGATGAGAGAGCAGGGCCGGGAGAGAGACGGCGAGAAACCCAGGAAAGGAGCGAGGCACACAGAAGGGGCAGCGGCAGGTCAGCTTAGCCCTGGCGCAAGCCACAGGTGGGGTGCTGAGCTAGGGCGTCACGCTGAAACCCCAACTGTTCTATAGCAGATTCATCTCCCGGGGCGGGGGTGTTAGGGGTGAGGGTAATGAAGCTCATCCCAGTTCAGAGCGCCTGAGGACCCAGAGGCTCAGCATTAGGAAGCACACTGCCCTGCGGCATAAACCAAATCCTCCACCTGCACTTTCTCAGTAATGAGGGCAATATTTTGGGTCCCACTTGCCTTACTCGTTTAATATCAGAAGTCATCTGGGAAGAGGCAGGGTGATATTTTGAGGATTCCCTTAGACACCCTGCTCCCAGTGAATTCTCAAACGGGGTCTTCGGGGACCCATGACTTGGTGCCTGTCTCCATTGCGCCCCTCCACCCCGTATGCCCTCAGCCTACCTCCAGGATGCTCCCGGCCCTGGCTGGGGTCTTCTGCTCCTCGGGCCCCCGTGGGGCCCTGCCCAGAGGCCGCTTCCGCTGTCCCCGCTGTGCTCTCAGGGGGCTCCTTCTCCAGCTCAGAGCAGGGGCAGTGCCGCGTCCACCAGGTCAGGCGAGCCAGCTGGAGGGAAAGCGAAGTCTCAGCTCAGGTGCCTTTGGAGGGCAGTCGGGCTGTAAGAAGAGAGGGCCCTGTTCCTGGGAGCCCGGCAGAGCCTTGTGGAGAACAAGGAAGGAGCTTGCGGCTGGAGGAGGCCGGGCTCTGAGCACCTACTCACCCATCCTTTGAAAACCTGAACTCCCTGGACCTGCTCCACGCAAGCCTCCTGCCAGGGGCCAAAATCTCAGCAGATCAGGCTAGGCCCCTGACCTCCCAGAGCTCACAGACAGGGACAAGCAAGACTGGGGACAGGCAGACAGGTGCCCTGTAGGGTACGCAAGTTAGAGAAGACGAGGTTCGGAAATAGACCGGCACTTTACAGGAACAGATCACCTTTAATGAGGTGAGAAGGGGGCAACAGTCAGATTAGTGAGCTGCTGCACTAACCCAAGAAAAAAGTATATATAGGCGTATATGTGGAAATCCACTGTCATGGGGGTCTGTTCTTCTCCAAGGCTGTTCGAAGTACTTATCTCTTAAACGGCTGGGGCAAGGAATTCTGGAGATCGGCCAGAGGCTGGACCAGCTGGGAGCTGGGCGTAATCGACCTTAATGTCCATTTTTTTTCCTTCAGGTGAAAGAGTTCTTTGTTTTGCCTAGAATGGTGGGGAGGACCCTGAGGAAAGTTTTAACTCCAGGCTATTTTGAGCCATGTAACTTCCCTTCATGCCCCACATAGTGACTTCTGTGGTCAGGTGGAGGAGCTGACCCTAAATGAAACTGGCCATCAGTGGAGGGTCACGGAAGACAGAGGCAAAGGAAAGAGGCTGAGCTCTAGGCTTCAGAAAGATCTCCTGGCGTGAACTGATGGGATCCAGCCTAGCGCCAGCTGTGCAAGTGAAACAAGAAAAAAGGAGCAGCCAGAGGTCACAGGAGGGGGCAGTGTCAAGGTTAAGGAGTGAGCTCTGCAGGCTATGATGACTGAATAAGCAGGCGGGGGAGAGAGGAAATGACAGCTCACACAAGGAACAAGGATATTTAAGGAGCAGGAAGAAAACCCCATGACAATGGCAGAGGGGCAGTCAGCTGGCAGGAAAAAAAATACAATGAGCAGAAAAGAGGTCTCCAGGATGCAGCATGTGGGCGGTGATATCTGCTTCTTCTAGAATGCACTTAAGGTGAGGATGGGGATGTGGCCACTGATTTTTAGTTACAAGGTTGTTGGGTATCTTAGCGTAAGCGACGCCAGAGGGCAGTGGGGCACCGGCCGGACGGCAGCGGGATGGGAAGTAGATGAGAAGGAAGCGGAGGCTGGGGATGGAGACCATTCTTCACATAGTTTGTTGCTGAGGCTCAGAGAGCAAGACAACTGTATCTGGAGGAGACCAGGCGCCAGGGAGGAGATTTTTCACTGGGAAGGATTTTGGTGCGGAATGAGACAGCAGACAGTGGGGAAGCTGCAGGATCAAGGAGTGGGCGGAGATCATTTCTGGAGTGAGTCCCCTGGGGAAGTCAACCTCTTGGCTCATCTGTGAAGACACTGCTTGTTTGTAGGCTTTCGTTACACCAAAGGTGTACATTGTTTTGTCAACTCGAAAGGTAAGGAGTGTTATTGGTTACTTCCACCCAGTGTGTCAGGGACCAACTTTTGGCATGGGCTCTGTTACGGGCAGAATACTGTTCCCCCAAAATTCACATGCCCAAGTCTTAATCGCCCCCTACTTCACAGTGTAACTGTATTTGGAGAGAGGTTCTTTAAGGAGGTGTGTGCCAAGTCCTTTCAGTCGTGTCTGACTCTTTGTGACCCCATGGACTGTAGCCCACCAGGCTCCCCTGTCCATGGGATTCTCCAGGCAAGAATACTGGAGTGGGCTGCCACGCCCTCCTTCCGGGGAGTTTTCCGACCCAGGGGTTGAACCCACATCTCTTAGGTCTCTTGCACTGGCAGGTGCGTTCTTTACCACTAACACTGCCTGGGAAGCTCCNTAGCCCACCAGGCTCCCCTGTCCATGGGATTCTCCAGGCAAGAATACTGGAGTGGGCTGCCACGCCCTCCTTCCGGGGAGTTTTCCGACCCAGGGGTTGAACCCACATCTCTTAGGTCTCTTGCACTGGCAGGTGCGTTCTTTACCACTAACACTGCCTGGGAAGCTCCTCTTTGAAGAAGTGATTAAGATTAAATGAGGTCTGATGAGTGAACTCCCATCCAATGTGACCGTTGTCCTTAGAAAGGAGATTAGGAGGCAGGCAGACATAGGAAAAAGCCCACATGAAGACAGAGGGCAGACGGCCATCTGTGAGCCAAGGAGAGAGGCCTTGGCGGAAACAGGCCTGCTGACACCTTGACTTCTGGCCTGCAGACCTACGCGAAAATAATTTCTGTCGTTGAAGCCACTCAGTATGTTGTACTTTGCTATGGCAGCCTGAGCGAACTAATGCCCTTTTGCTCTAAAGAAAACAAAGTTTCAAAAGACAGCATCCGTGTCTCAGTTCAGTTCAGTGGCTCAGTCGTGTCCGAGTCTTTGCAACCCCATGAATCACAGCACGCCAGGCCTCCCTGTCGTGTCTGGGGACTGGTAAATCCATGAGCATGGGAGCTGTGAGGGTTTCAAGCTGAGCTCTTACTCTGCTAGGTTGTTTATTTTTTCATAGACCGGTTTCTTCAAGATCCAACTCAAAGTGGCCTTGTCGAACCGCCCTTCCCTTCCCCCTCTACACTGTAAGGTTCTACATGTCCCCCAGGGGCGCCTGCCTCTCCTGCTCCCGACTGCTCCTGACTGCTCCCTTTGAGCTGGTCCTTCTGTGCTTCTCTGGGTAGAGTAACTGTTGGCGGTGTTGCGGTCTTCCTTTCCTCCTCCCCCTGCCCCCCACTTCCCATGGACAGTGGCTGGCAGGGACCGTTCATCTTTGTAAGCCCAGGACAGGGCCTGGCCCAGAGTAGGTGCCCACTGAATAATTTTCCAATTGAATGAATTACTTTTCACTTGGGAATCAACAGCACAAGGAGCTCACCATCCCTAAGACATCTGTGACCACAGCCCAGTAGAGTGAAGGTCAATGGCGGAATTCCAGGCGCTGGGGAAGGGGAGCATGGGGGCCTCACTCCGAGCACTCCACTTGCCTTTTCCTCGGGGATGGGAGCTGTGCAGAGGCTGACAGCGGTGATGACGATGGCCGTGAGCCCGCAGAGGAGGAGTGCAAAGTAGAGGTAGTGGAGGTCCTTGAGCACGGCCGGCCTGCGGTCCTCCTCCCCGCAGGCTGGGGCTGGGTAGTAGAACTCCAGGATCATGCGTAGAAGCCCAGCCACCAGGCCAAACAGGAGGCCCCAGAAGGCTCCCTGCAGAGAGAGGGTACACCAGGGGTGGGACCCAGGTGGGAGATCCCCAGAAGCTAAAGCCACAGGTTGTCACAGTGTGTGCAAGCCTGCCTGAGTGGGTTCCCCATGAATGCTGAGGTGCTGCCTTATCCTAAAGGCAGGCAGAGTGATATACTGGGAAGGACATGGGCTCCGGAACCAGACAGACCAGGCTCCACGGAGGCACAATGCCCGGAGCAATGATGCGACCTCACTCACGAGCAGCGATGAGCAGATCACTAAGTACTAAGGATAGATGTGGAATGTTCTACTAGAATGAAATCTTTGTAATCCGTGGGGAAAACCAGGCTCTTCCTCCCCAATTCCTGTCATAATAAATCAGAATTAGAGCACTTCCTTTTTAAAGAAAAGCTCAATTTCATATCTTCTCTGTAGCACTGTTGGGCCCTAACCTACACCTGTTTCCCAGGTGTAAGGGTTAGAAGGCTTTTATTTTCAAAATATGAGATGCTGGCCCAGTTTCAAAAATTCTGGAATGAATAGAAACCTCCAGAACTGAACAGAGTCCCAGTGTACATTCTGGTTATCAGCAGGGGGCCTTGAGCTCTGCAAACAGTACACTCAGCAGAGGCCTGGCTTAGCTACCCCACTGAGGGGGCGGGGCCTGGCTTAGCTGCCCCACTGAGGGGGCGAGGGTCGGGGGGGCCTCCGCAGTCTCCTTCATGATGGCCCTGGGCTCTCACATGGTCCCTGTGCAGTCATGCCTGCAACGTTTCTTACCTCCCCCAAGGTACAGCTAATGGTTTTGGGGCTCTCTTTTCCAGGCTATCCCAGGGAGTGACCAAGGTTACCCTCCTGGTGCCTCCCAGGATCTGTTCGATTTCAGTGCAGCTTCATGAATGGCACACGTGCGCCCCTGTAAGCTCACATTTTGTTTCATCATCCTCTTTACTGTAAATTTGCTGACATGTAGAACCTTACAGTGTTAGAGATCTTCCTGTCCCCATGGGCTTTTACACACACTGACCCTTCTGTCTGGAACACTCTTTCCTGTCCCATTAATCCTTCAGATCTCAGCTCACATGTCACTTTGTGACCCCCTTGCCAGGCATCCCATAGGTTAGGTGCTCCTGCTTTTTGCTCCCGTAGGAGCCATCCTATTTGTGTATATTTTTTTATTTCTCAGTTGTGTCCAACTCTTTGTGGCCCCATGGACTGTAGCCTGCCAGGCTCCTCTGTTCATAGAATTGTCCAGGCAAGAATACTGGAGGCAGGTTGCCACTTCCTACTTCAGAGACTCTTCCTGACCCAGGGAATCTGCGTCTCTTTCATCTCCTGCACTGGCAGGCGGATTCCTTACTGCTCGCACCACCTGGGAAGCTATCCTGCTTTGCTGTTATCACGTGGTGAATCATCTCGCCTCCCTCTGGCCCAGCAGTGGCAGACGTGAACTCTGTAAACCACTGCATCCCCATAGCCTCCATAACGGGATTGACGTTTGTTGAGGGAATGAATAAATCTCGACCCGTTGATGTGGGTGGAGAGTTGGAAGCCTGGAGAGGGCAGTCAGGCTCTGGACCGAGCAGCTCTGCTGACCCTCTGACTTTCTGGGAGAGACAGGTGTGCTCTGTACTCACAGGCTCTGTGACCCTCTTGCAGAAGATGGCCAGCAGGAAGAGGGCAGTGATGGGCGGGGCCAGGTAGCTGGTGACAGACTGGATGTAGTCAAAGAGCTGCCCGCTGTTGGAGCTTTGGATGATGGGGATCCAGAGGATGCTGATGACGACCAGGACCGCCACAAACACTCTGCAGGAGAGCACAGGGCGCTGCGGGGAGCGCTCAGGGCAGCACAGCAGGGGGGTGAGTGGGAACCAGGAAGGGAGAAAGGAGAGGAATGCGTGGTCGCTGAATCAGAGACTGATAGAAGGCCAGGATCACAGATGCAAAGATTACAGAAATTTTTATTCGTAAAATCCCAGAACATTAGAATTATAGAATCCTAATAAAACTCTGGAATTTAAAAATAAGATCCCTTGAAGGGGGTGTGTGGACCACCTGCTTTCAGGAAGAAATCCTTACCTTTCCCCTTTACCATACACCTCAGGAAAGGGCATCTGGTTGAAAAACTGTTCTTGGGTGTGTTGGGTGCAATAGTGAATATTGCCAGGAGATGGCGCCCAATCCCCATTGATGGCTGCAAAACTTGACAGGTGGGCAGAGATAAAAGGATTCTGTCCTCTCCTCACCTTTCCCTCCCATTCTCTCTCTCTCTGGCCCCACTAGAGCAGCAGCTTCCTAACGGCCTTCCTGCCATTCACTCCCCTCTCATCCTCCACCCATCTGTGCAATTTGTCCTGCACTCGGATCCTGCAATGGTCAGTCCCTGGGCGTAGAGCTGGGGGTGCACAAATGAGTAGGCATTAGGGATCCCTTAGGCAGCCGAGGGCAGAAGGCATCGTGATGGAAGAAAGAGTGAGGGCAAAGGTAAGGAGATGGACAAGGTAAGTTATCTAAACTCAAGCACCATCTACCAAAAGGGAGAATGAACATTTGGAAACTTGAGTTATGGAACCTTAAATTATGAAGCAAAGATTTCAGAAAGGGCCTCTTAACTTTATGTAAGCTATAAATCCCCAACCTAGGGAGAAAAAATAAAAATAGCTACCAAGTTACGTCTTGAAAAGCATAAAATGAATACCTATGAGATAAGGTTCAAGGTTTTCAGCTGAGCGTTTAAAGCTCTGCATCCTTTGGAGACAAACTTTCTATGAACATCTCCATCCACCCACGTCCCTCACTGCATTACCTGTGTTTCTGCCTTTCTCTTAAACTGTGTGCACCCTCGGGGCAGGACCATATAAATCATCCCTGCGTCCCCAGCACAAAAGTATGGTGCAGGATGCCTGCTGAGAGTGAGTCTGATGGAGTGAATGGGTCGTCTTTCTGGTATCCTGGGGTGACAGCCAGAGCTGGTCTGGAAGACACTGGGGATGAGCTGCTTGCTAACTCCTTCCCATCAACACAGTTCATCTCTCATTGGTTAAATGCTTTGTCAGCTTCTCTCATTTACCCTCTTGATCGGTTCCAAGATAAAGATGAACAGGCAGGCAGGGAAGAGACATTTTTTCTCCTTATCTGGAGGGAGGTAAATGGTCCGGAGTTGGGGAAGAACTTACCTGATGTCAGAGAGAAAGGTGGTATTAGGGCCCAGGTGCTCTGGGTGCCGGGGCAGCGTCTAGACCCAACCACATCTCCTTGGGGTAACCCAGGGCAGGGGACAGGGGGCAAAGGTGTCTGCCTACAGGAAGAGGACCCAGGAAGGATGGGCCTGCGCACCTGCCCACCACCATCAGCTCCTGTTCTGTTGCGCTCCTACGGAAGCGCTGCCACACGTCAATGGCGAACAAGGTGCTGCTGCTGTTGAAGATGGAGGTGAGTGAGCTCATGAGGGCGGCCATGATCACCGCGATCATCAGGCCCCGCAGACCTGGGGAGAGACGAGGTGTCTGTGGACCGCTGGCCCGTGAAAGCCAATCTGCCAGGAGCTATAGAGGCTACCAGCGTCCAGCAGAGTCAGGAGCTCAGGGGAGGGGAAGAGATGGTGTTGAATGAGGTGCCCATCCAGGAACCCAGGAAACTCATAGAACTAGAGGCTGGTCCCAGCCACCCTCTGCCTCTGCCTTCATCTGCGGCCTTGGCCAAGTCAGCTCCCCTCCCTGGGCCTCAGTTTCCTCATCTGCACATTAAAGGATGTGGGACCAGGTGACCTTTAAGGTTCTCTTCAGCTTGGCCATCTCAATCTGGGTTTTAAACCTGTAGACACTTGACTAGTGGGCCCTGGTTGGGAGAAGGGTGATGATTCATTATTGAGTTTTTTTCAGTGTTTTGTACCTTTACCATGGACACTATGGTGCCAAACTAAAGTCCTAGCCTGGGCAGCAGAAAGCTCTGAGCTTTTTTTAGTTTTTCATTTTATTTATTTCAATTTGTAATGCAGACTTTAAAGATTAGTTTCCATTTTCAGTTACTAATAAATATTGGTCATATTCCCTGTGTTGTACACTGCATCTTTGAGCCTATCTTGTACCCAGTAATTTGCATCTTTCCCTTCCCCACCCCAGGGTCCCCTGTTCTCAGGAACCACTAGTTCCTTATCTATATCTATGAATCTGCTTCTTTTTTGTTATATTCACTAGTTTGTTTTTTTAGATTCCACATACAAGTGATAATATGCCATATTTGTCTTTCTCTCTCTGACTTATTTCACTCGGATGACCCCTCCGAGGTCATCCATGGTGCTATAAATAGCAAAGCTTTGTTCTTTCTTATGGCTGAGTAGCATTCCATTTGTGTGTGTCTGTGTGTGTGCATACCATCTTTATCCATTCATTTGCTGATGGACACTTAGTTTATTTCCTTATCCTAGCAATTATAACTAGTGCCACTGTGAACAATGGAGTGCCCGTATCTTTTAGAATTAGTATTTGGGGGTTTTGGCATATACACCCAGGAGTGGAACTGCGGGATCTTACGGTCATTCTACTTTTAGTTTTTTGAGAAACCTCCTTACTGTTTGCCGCAGTCAGAAGCCATGGGTTTGTTTCCTGGTTCTACAGGTAACTAGCTGTGTGATCTTTGGACCAGCCCTGATCCTTTCTGGGCCTGTTTTACACCTGTAACAAGGGAGGGTGGGGCCTGCTGATATCTGGTCTGTATGATTCTGATGAGGAAGCATCTAGAAACATGACTCTCTGGCCAGATCCACCTTAGTCCTCCTTCCCCTCAGTCCAAATATTTAACCACCCCCTGCATGCCTCCCTAGAAGGCTCAAGGTGGCCCAGATCTAGGACAGCATCTCCTCTGGGGCCCCTGCTTCTTCTGCTGGTTAATGATAAATTCTGGTCTCTAGCCAGACACCTCCAAGTTATCCCAGCCCTCTCCCTCTACCTTCTTCCCACCTCTTTCATCCAGTCCCTCTGTGTCTGCTCTATCTTAGCTGGGCCTCCACCCCACCTCCACTATTTATTTGATTCATTTCACCTCCACTATTTCTACTGGAGGGAGGGAATAACTCAACTTTCCTCCATAAACCTGCCTTTTTTTCTGTGTCCCCATTCTCAATATTACTATAAACTCCACACCTGCGAGCCCTCTTTGGATCTCTCTGTCTTTCTTGTCTGTGAAATGCGATCAGTCATCAAGTCTTGCCAATTCTGTCTCACAAATATAAACTAAACCCTTTCTGTCTATCCCTAAAGCCACTGACCCTAGCCAAGCCACCACCACCACTTGGACCCCTGGAAATCCCTTAGTAATCATCTCCCTGCCTCCCCATAAGCTGGACCCTCCGTGTAGAGTGATCCTTCTAAAGCACACATCTGATCATACGTGTGTGTATGTGGGTCACTCAGTCGTGTCCGACTCTCTGTGACCCCATGGACTGCAGCCTGCCAGGCTTCTCTGTCCATAGGATTCTCTAGGCAAAAATACTGGAGTGGGTTGCCATTTCCTTCTCCAGGGGATCTTCCCAACCCAGGGATCGAACCCGGGTCTCCTGCATTGCAGGCAGATGCTTTACTGTCTGAGCTACTAGGGAAGCCCCTAATCACCTATGCTGGCTGAAACCCCCGTGACCCTCCAGTGCCCCCAGAGTAAAGGCCACGCTACACAGTGGGGCATGGCCACCATGTCCTCCCCGCAAAGGTCATCTTCATTCCTGCTGCATCTGCATCTGTTCAGACTTCACTCTCTCTCAACCCTGGGCCTTTGCACAGGCAGCCCTCCTCCCCAGAATGATATTTCCCATGCCCCTCCCCCTTTGTTTGCCTAAGATGTCCCCTGGGACTAAGCTGTATTTTCTCTCCTCTGGAAAACCTTCCTCCACATTCCCCAAAGTGGGTCAGGTGCCTTCTTATGGGTCATCCCCACTGTGTTTCATGCTGGTCACATTGATTTCGCTGTGCCTCTGCCCTGGAGACTGCACAGAGTCCTGCCTTTTATCCCTGCCTCTCAGAGCCGGGGCACAGAGCAGTGCCTCACAGATGCTGTGAAAACGTGTGTGTGTGTGTGTGTTAGGAAGTGGGGTGCGGAGGTAAATGTTCCCATTTTCTCTATCCATCCATGTGCATCCTTAATGCAATCAATCTATCCTGGATAGTGAGTTCTGGATTTTGCTGGAAAGCTGGTGTGAAGCAGGCTGCGAGGGAGATGGACTTACCCACGGGCATGAGAGCCATGACCAGCTTGGGGTAGGCAATGTTAGAACATCCCACACGGGCCCCGCAGATCGCTTGGCAGACGTCGGGGTCCACACAGCCCACCTCATCTGCAGAAGTGATGCTAGTTAGACCCAGATTACCCCGTGCCTTCTCAGCTTGCCTCAATATGTGCTTTCTGACCCTATAGAAAAAATGTCCACTGGTGACTCTGGCAGGGATCAGCATCTAGAGGGTCCAAGAATAGGCCGATATTGGGTCTTATGGTTTATTGGTATCTCGTAAATTTCTCAACCACATACCACCCTGCAAAGCCGGATAGACTCCTTTAGATTTTAGGCCTTTTATTTTAACAAATAGTAAATGTCACATTACAAGGCACCATGAGAGCCTCAGTTTGTCTTTCCCTTATAAAGAGAAAGCTGGACTTTAAAATGACATTCAGATACAAGTTTCTTCTACTGTATGTCAGACCCACGAAGCCTAACATATTTACTATGTGTTCTTAATAGAAACAGTGTGTGTGGTCCCTGCTCTGGACCAGTATTGCCCGGAGGGGGACTGGCTCTTACCTGGGTACAGGGCCCGGCTGATCATGCCAGGCATGACGATGAAGAACATGGGCAGGATCTTCAGGTAGCCCCCCAGCACGGAGCCCCCCTTGGCATGGGACAGACTCTTGGCGGAGAGAGACCTCTGCACAATGACCTGGAAAGGCGGCAGGGCAGGCATGCCGCTTAGGCTGGCTCGGGCTCCACTCAGCCCTGGTGAGCCCTGGCATGGCCGCTGACTGTGCCCCACACCCACCCCCCTGAGCCAGTTCCAGCCCTCTGTGCGTTGGCGCACACAGTGTGCCTGCAGGAGCCCTCCCAGTTGGTGGCGAGCTGGCCAGGCTTGACAAGGGCGTCACCTGGTCAGTGCACCAGCACCAGGTGGCCAGCACCGTGAGCCCGAGGATGAGGCCCGGCCAGGGCAGGTCCCCGTGCACAGGGTCCCGGAGCATGTGGAAGGCGTCGGGCCGGGGCAGGTGACAGCTGGTGTTGGGGACTGTGACGTTAGGGAGGGCCTGACTGTACCGCTCCTCCAGGCCTGGGTACCAGCCCACCTCCTGAAAGCCTGCAGGGAGAGACCTCAGTGAATGAAACAGCCCTGGGCTTGTCACCTACCCCACCCCCAAATCCCAGGCCTGTGTGGGATCCCTGAGTTTGGAACCCATAAGGGACTTGGGGATGAGAGAGGGAAGCGGGGCTCAGGCTCAAGAGCCCTGGTTTGGTGTAGAGGAATCCTGTTCTTTGGGAGCCCTGCCTGGAGAGGGGAATGGCTCTGTCCTCTGCAGACCATGGAGGTGACGTCCAGGGCCAGATCAGAGAGGAGTTCAGGGGGGCAGGGATGTACTCGGGCCTCTTCCTTACCCAGAAACATGAGGACCAGGGCTCCCCCGACCATGATCACGGTCTGCAGAGTGTCTGTGTAGATCACGGCCGTGAGGCCCCCTGGGGACCCAAGGAGAGGGCTCGTCAGCACCAGCAGGACTTTCCTCTCGGGACGCCCGCCCTGTGCTCGGCCACACTGGGGAGACCAGAGAATGTGCGGAGCCCTCAGCCAGTGGACTCTGGCCTCTGCCTTCCCCGCCCCTTGTGTTCCTCCAGTCCGCCCGGCAGGCGAGGCTGGTCATGGTCCCAGGCCCTCAGGTCCTGCTCGTTCTGTTCTCCAGCTGTGCTTTTGTGAAGTCCCATCCTTGGCCTCCCCCAGGAGGCCTCCCTCCTTCCTCCCCACCCCAGCACCCATTTAAACTCCCCCACACCTTAGCCAGCAGGAAGTCTGCCTGGCCCACGTCTTGGGCATTCAGGCCTGTGTGAGGGGCTCTGGAGGAGACAGAAGGCAGGCTTGTGGCTGTTGTCTGGAGCAGCCTGTGGTGACTCTGGCCCGGCTGACAGTCCCCCATATTCATCACCCAGGTCCCTGCTGTCCATCTTTCTCTGTGCCTCCTAGTGTCTCTCCTTCCCGGGCTCTCTCGGGCCGGCTCTGCTTCCTCCTGTTTCTTCCCTTTCTGACTCCTCTTTTCTCTGATGCTCTGTGTCTTTCCATCTTTTCCTCTGATTCTGCATCTTTGCCTGCCTCTCTCTTTCCCCCTTCTGCCTCTCTTTCTCACTCTCCCGGTCAGTTTTCACTCTGTCCCTCCCTGGACCTCTGGCCCCTGCTGTCCAGAGCTTCCCATTCCACCTCTCCCTGTCTCTGTTCCCCGCCCCTGCACCCGACGTGACCTCCCCTTGGCCCTACCTGTTATGGTGTAAACAGCCGTCACCACCAGCAGGGTCACCGTGGAGAGGTAGAGGTTCCAGCCCAAGGCCATCTGGATGAACAGGGCTCCAGAGAAGATGTCAGTCTGCAGGGACAGGGACCCAGGAGTCCAGGTCACCTGAGGCCCTCGGTGTGGCCACTGGGGAATGTCTCCTTCCTGCTCAGTGATGCCAGGTGCTGTCGGCCCTCAGAGCACAATGAGGGTGAGCCTTAAGTGACGTGCTCGGGAGGATGGGCTTGGCCTGTGGACACTGAGAAGCTGTGGGGATTGCAGCGCAGAGGAGCACGCAGTTCTGAGCCTGAGAGCTCTGTGATCTTGCTACGCTCCCAGGGCCGTGTGCTGGCGGTGAGAGGATGGAGTAGCTCACTAAGGAAATGGGGCAGGAGCGAGGTCAGGAGGAAGAGGCCACTGGGGGAGAGGGTGGGAACCCAGAGGGCCTCCAACTGCTCCCTGAAAGAGCACCAGCCCACTCGGACCTGATGGGGGCCCCCGGTGACCTGACAGAGCAGCAGCCCGAGTGCAGATGACGCAGATCCTGGATACCCACGTGCTGGGCTTTATTGGAGGACTTGGGGTCACAGCCTTGGCCTGAGCTGATTTAGGGTTGCTTACAAGCATTGGTGGAAAAGAGGCTATAGGTTTTCCAGCCCTGGACTCAGGGCATGCTTGCTGGTCCCTTTCCCTGAGTGTTTTGTGATCCATGACAGGGGCTGCAACATGACAGAGCCGCAGGAGGCCTGGAATGGGCCACGGGGCCCAAACGTCAGTTCCAGCCCCAGGGCTAGTGCTCTGTGTGGACCTTTGCAAGTCGTTTGACCTGAGTTTGTCTTCCGAGTTTGCACCAATAGAGGAGGAATACATCCTTTTTAATGGTAATATTCTCGGTGCTGAATGAAGACTAATTTAATGGGAAGATAAACGAGTGAATGAACTTGAAATTGTGAGTTATTTGGATAGAGGGACGGTTATTCACTCAACAAACATTTATCATCCATCTCTAATTATCCTGCTGTTGGGGTTGGCGGAGCGGGGAACGCGTGATGAAGGGGTGTGAATGGGGGCGGGGAGCGTGTGATGAAGGGGTGTGAATCTGTCTCTTATACACATCTCCCGAGCAGGCTCGCCTCCCCACATGCTGTGCACTCGGCTCGCCACGAGGGGGCGCTATGCGCCTCCTGCACGCCGTGTG
>SJYX01008673.1:97618-165647 GCA_006410675.1 Oreotragus oreotragus | reverse complement strand
GCAGCGTCCCATTCCTCTCAGCCCACAGCCTCTGATAACCTCGGTTCTACTCTGCCTGTATGAATTTGCCTATCCTGTATGTTTCATGTAACTGGGATCATGCCCTATCTGTCCTTTGGTGACTGGCTTCCCTCACTTAGCATGATGTTTTTGAGGTTCATCCATGTTTCAGCACGTGCTAGAACTTAACTTCGTATGACCAAATAATATTCCAAAGTATAAGCACAATGTGTTAGGCACAATGTATAACACATTGTGCTTATTCATTCGTTTATGAACACTTGGATCAGCTCCACTTTGGGGCTAGTATGAATGACGTTGCGATGAACCCTAGGATACAAGTATCCGTCTGAGTCTGTCATCAGTTCTATTTTCTTGGGCTCCAAAATCACTGCGGATGGTGACTGCAGCCACAAAATGAAAAGATGGCTGCTCCTTGGAAGAAAAGCTATGACAAACCTAGACAGCATATTAAAAAGCAGAGACATCACTTTGCAGACAGAGGTCCGTAGAGTCAACTGTGGTTTTTCCCGTCGTCATGTACAGAGGGGAGAGCTGGACCATAAGAAGTCTGAGCGCAGAAGAATTGGTGTTTTTGAACTGTGGGGCTAGAAAAGACTCTTGAGAGTCACTTGGGCAGCAAGGATATCAAATCAGTCAATCCTAAAGGAAATCAACCTTGAATATTCACTGGAAGGACCGATGCTGAAGCTCTAATACCTTGGCTGTGAAGAGTCGACTCATTGGGAAAGACCCTGATGCTGGGAAAGATTGAAGGCAAGAGGAGAAGGGGACGACAGAGGGTGAGATGGTTGGATGGCCTCACTGACTCAGCGGACATGAATTTGAGCAAACTCCAGGAGATAGTGAAGGGCAAGGAAGCCCGGCGTGCTGCAGTCCCTGGGGCTGCGAACAGCTGAACACGGCTGAGCAACTGAACGACAACAACAGCACAGTAGGTTGAGCTGTGTCCCCAGAAGACACGCAGGAGTCCTAACCCCAGCACCTCAGAACGTGACTTTATTTAGAGATAGGATCTTTATTCAGAAATAGGATCTTTACAGAGACAATCGAGTTAAAATGAGGTCATTAGTGTGGGCCTACATGCCTGTGTCCTTATGAAAAAGGGAAATCTGGACACAGGGGTGGAGAGGCACAAAGGGCAGGCAACATGAAGACCCAGGGCGAAGATGACCATGGGAAGCCCGCGAGAAAGGCCTCATGGGCCCGCACGGCCGCGGAGGGAACCAACCCTGCCCACACCCATGGTCTTAGACTTCCAGCCTCAGAATTGGGACACCAGACCTTTCTGTCGTCTAAGCTGCCCAGTTCGTGGTTCTTTGTTGCAGCGGCCCTAAGAAACGAATACAGGAACTTCCCTTGTGGTCCAGGGGTTGAGACTCCCCCTTCCAATGCACGGGGGTCAATCAGTGAGTTCGATTCCTGGTTGGGGAGCTTAGATCCCACATTCCTCGTGGCCCAAAAACCCCCACCAAGACATAAAACAGGAGCAATGTTGTAACAAATTCAGGAAAGACTTTAAAAATGATCCACATTTAAAGAAAAAAAATCTTAAAGAAACCAGTACATATGGTAATTATCATTGTGTTCTTGATTTACATTTCACTGATGACTGAGGATGCTGAGCATCTTTTCATGTGCTTATTAGCCATTTGTTTGTCTTCTCTTTTTCATTTTTTAAAATCTCCAGTGCATAGTATAGTGTCTGATACGCTCAGGAAAGATATTTGGACTTATGGACGGACAGAAATGCCTGGTCTTGAATCTCCCAGCTGCCTTTACGTGTACATGGCACCTGAGAAAGTTGCAGGAGTCCAACTATCCAGTGGTTTCTCAGGGGGCAGAGACAGAATTCCTCATGCAGCCAGCACGCTTGGCTCCCAGACTCCCCTCTGATGTGTTTATCACTTGCCTCTTATCCTCAGGGTGACCCTGAAATAGATTGCCCCAACCAGGGCCCTTTGGTTAGATACATTAGGATAACTGATGACCCTGGGATGTTGCCAATGCACCATATATGAGGTCAGCCTGGACAGCACACTGGGGCCATCTTGGCCATCCATCTAACCTGAACACCGAGCTCTCTGCCTGCACAGGGCCTTTGCATAGACCACATCTTCTGCCTGGAGGCCCCTTCACTGCTGTACTCCCACCTGGCTCTTTGCTGACCCTCAGGTCTTGGCTTCAACCTCTTCTTTTCAAGAGGTCCTCACTGACCTCTTCCCGGATGAGACCCACCTGTCATTTTGTCATGACTTCATGGCACTGATCACAGTGTATGATTATAAATTAATTTGCTTGTATGCTTTTTGTCTGCCTAGACTGTCAGGATTTCCCTTTTATTTGGAGGTAAAAAAAGAACAAACATATTGCATGGTGCCTGTCAAAAACGAGACAATGAATAAATAGCTATTGAAGGCTGCTGCTGCTGCTGAGTCGCTTCAGTCGTGTCCGACTCTGTGTGACTCCATAGACGGCAGCCCACCAAGCTCTGCCATCCCTGGGATTCTCCAGGCAAGAACACTGGAGTGGGTTGCCATGTCTTCTCCAATGCATGAAAGTGAAAAGTGAAAGTGAAGTTGCTCAGTCCTGTTGGACTCCTCGAGACCCCATGGACTGTAGCCCACCAGACTCCTCTGTCCATGGGATTTTCTAGGCATGAGNTGGGATTCTCCAGGCAAGAACACTGGAGTGGGTTGCCATGTCTTCTCCAATGCATGAAAGTGAAAAGTGAAAGTGAAGTTGCTCAGTCCTGTTGGACTCCTCGAGACCCCATGGACTGTAGCCCACCAGGCTCCTCTGTCCATGGGATTTTCTAGGCATGAGTATTGGAGTGGGTGCCATTGCCTTCTCCAGCTGTTGAATGAATGAGCCATTAAGGTAAGAAAGCCTCTGTCATGCGACTCTACAAAGGACAGCTGGGAAATAATAAAAACTTTGCTGAAAGAGACAAGTTCTGTGAAGAGAGAACTCACAAGGTAGAAAACATTAAACCAATGAGGAATATTTGTCTCTTAACCTGCTCTTTAGCCAGAGGATTTTCTGGAATCATTATGAACACTGATCGTTTCTCTCTAACAGCTATTACGAAGTGACTTCCCTGGCGGTCCAGTGGTTAAGACTCTGCATTTCCACTGCAGGGGGAGGAGTTCTATCCCTGGTCAGGGAACTTAAGATTCTGCAGGCCGCTCCCGATGTGGCCAAAAAAAGCTATTATGAGAATGGCTTCTTTCCTGTAGCCACACACTCACCCATCCACCTATCCACCTACCATGACCTAGCCATCATCCAACCAACATCCATCCATCCATCCATGCACTATTTCCCTGCCATATAACCATACTCCCCTGTCCCTTTCATCCACCTCTCGCCTTCCATCTCCTGTTCCCTTCCTACCAACCTACCCAGATCCCTGTCCCTGTTACCTGGGCTTGGCCATGTAGTCCTGTTGGTTCTGAACAAATCACTCCACGAACAGTAGTTTGCTTTAGCTTGGTTCCCATTCGAGTCATCCAAAGATGAAGGTTACCTGCTTTCAAAACAATGAAGAGAGGGACTTCCCTGGGTCCAGTGGTTTAGAACCCACCTTCCAATGCAGGGGACATGGGTTCGATCCCTGGTCAGGGAACAAGATCCTGCAAGCCTCGGAGCAGCTAAGCCCACACACCACAACTAGAGAGAAGCTCTTGAGCTACAACTGGAGGAAACTGTGCACCACAGTGAAGCGCCCACACGTTACAAGGGAAGATGCCACATGCAATACCTAAGACTCAATGCGGCCAAAAAAAAAAAAAATCGTATATTAGTGCATGTGCGTGAAATCTAGAAAAAGAATACTGATGAACCTATTTACAGGGAAGCAGTGGAGATGCAGACGTAGAGAAGGGACTCGTGCACAGAGACAATGGCTGGATGGCATCACGGACTCGATGGACATGAGTTTGGGTGAACTCTGGGAGTTGGTGATGGACAGAGAGGCATAGCATGCTACGATTCATGGGGTCACAAAGAGTCGGACACGACTAAGTGACTGAACTGAACTGAAGGAAGTACATGTCAGGAATGGAGCCCATTGGCAGAATAATCCTTCACTGAACATTAGGAGTTGGGTTTCTAAGGACTAATATAACTTGATCAAGGACAAAGGGCCAGGAGAAAGAGTAAGTGGAGAAAATTAGTGTTATAAGCAGAAGGTTCAGTGTTGTACACACAGGGAAGCATGGACCTGCCTGGTCCATCTGGAAAATTGCACATAGATTGTTATTGCTGAAACCTAAAGTGCAGTTGGTAGGGGACGGTCTTTATGAGTATAATCCTTGCTGCTGTAATAAGTAAATCTTCGAATTTCAGCAAGTTAACTGAATACAAGTTTATTTCTTATCCATTTGAGGGGTCAGGAAATGTATTTCTGATTGAAAATGTCTTTCTTCTGTGCCCATACAGTGAATCAAGGATCCAGGCTCTTTTCATATTGTGGTTCTGCCAGCCCATAGACTTTTTCTTCTCTTGTATCCAGATGACGAAAGATGAAAGAGGGAGGGAGGAAAAGACACATACTTCTTCAAATATTTTAGCTCTGAAGGACACATCTTACTTCTGTTGACAGTCCATTGGGAAGAGCTAGTTGCACTGGCTTCACCTAGATGCATGGTAAACCAGAAAATGTAGTCTCGGGTTGGGTAACCACTTCTTAGCAATAGTTTCGATTGTGGAATGAAGGAGCACCCAGTGTGGTGGAGAGGGAGTTTTCTCATCCGTGAAAAACAACTTGTTGCTTTAACCTGTTGACCTCTCACCAATCAGCTTAGTTAAAGGCTGAAGTGAGAGCTGAAGAAGTGTGGTAGCTGGTAGAGGGAGCACTGATGGCAGAAGGATAATTATTCTTTCTACCCTTCCTGAAGCCCCTAATCTTTCCAGAGCGGGTGGGGATCCACTGAAGGACCATATCTGTGCATCTTCTGAATCAGTCTTCCCTTCAATGGATCCACAGCTGCTCTGGAAAAATTTGGGGCTTCAGGAAGGCTGCAAAGGACAACTTTGTTCCTCTAACTTGTTCCTCTAACAAGGTGATAACCTGTGATTAATTTGAGTCCAGTTTAATTGAGATGTCAAAGAGTTAATGTTCGTTTTACTTCATGATGGAGATCTCAGATTGTTTTATTTAGGAGCAGTGTTTATTGTGAAACCACCTGTCACACAACGATTTCCTGAAATTTCAGCTGCAAATCAGATGTTTCGAGTTCATATGAACAGCTTGAGTTTATGTGTGCACTGATTCACTCATTTTATTCAACAACTTTTCTTGAACACATTACATACTGGGCATGGTGCTTGACGTGGAATAGAACTGTAAGTATACCTCTGAGTGGGTGGAGTTTAGAAGAGTATTTCTCAACTTTTTCTGTGTAAGTGGACATGAGGGCTACCACATATTCACAGTTAACAACAGTGGCTCTTTGTGGCACTGATTTTCAACCTACAGGATATGCAATTCTCTCCCACCCCTGCCTGCCAGGGGAAGCAATGCCAAATCTCCAGTGATGGATGTCTGTACATGTAGCTTGACAAAGAGCTGTGAGTGGGTCTTTGACATTCTTTGGCAGGCCATGCCCCTGTCTTGTGTTCCACTGATAATTACTGATTCTGAGATTCAGCTACTATCTCAATAAAACTGAACGTGTTCCACATGAGTAAGCCAGAGAACTCAATAGTTAGGAAGCAGGGACTCAAGGAAGGAGAAAAGGCAATAGGAAATAGTGTTGGAACAGAGACTGCTATATCTTAATAAAGAATTGTTTTAAAAATATTACATCCTGACTCTAGCTAACCATGCAACTGTGTAATAGCTACTTAATTACCAAAGACAGCTTTGGACAGATATTATCTGTATTTTTCACCTGAAATTAAAAGGAAAAATACAGTAGTATGCACATTTAAGATAAAAAATACAAAGAAAACGTTTGAGAACTTGATGTTCTTATGCAGTTTAACAATGTTGATGCGATAGAGCTACTCTTGAATAGAAAGGCCCAATTACAATGGATATTGGGAATGTTCAGTGAAATAGGGCCCTGGTGAGTCTCAGGTCTTTTAAAAAGTGTGCATTATGTAATCTACAAGAACTGCTTGCGCAAAATCAAGTACCTGGTCAGCATATATTTTGCCCCATAAAACTCTCTCACATTTTTTTAGCTGAATTAATAACCTCTACAGTTTCTAGCTTCCTAAGAGGCTGAGTCTCTGTCTTGAATGTTTATAGAAGGAAACAATTTGCTGCTATTGTGGATAGATATCAATTGCCAACTCGGGTTCCATGAGCCTGGAATAGTATTTTTACCTTCTGTCACTTCAGGGTCAGTTTCTTATTATGAATGAGAAGCTGCCTTTGCCCTTCAACAAAATGAGATAAAACTAGAATAACCTTCCTGATTCCACTGCCTGCCTTCCTAGCCTAGTATTTCAGCTTCTGAAGAGTTTATTTTTGGATGTCATTAAATATAGCTAGTGATCCTTTAAATGAAATGGATTAAATGGCAAATGGCTTCCCATCTTCCACCCTTCAGTTAAGTCACCTGAAAAAATTCATAATTCAAAATATGATTTATAAAGTAACCCTAGCTCATCTCTATTTCTATTATTTCTTGGGGAAAAAAATTTCATTGATGATAACGCTGCAGTCTATGCTGATGTGAGCATCTTTCATCAGTATCTTCTTATGGCAGAAGAGAAATTAGTCTCTTCAATGTGTCTGTCTTCAGGTTTGGAAGTTTCCGTGGCTTTCAAGATTTACTGAGAAAGGAGAAATATGATTACCCCCAAAGACGTATTGTATCCATTAAGAATTTTCATAGAGGTGTGATATTTTGAGCTATGTATTTGTTAATTATGATAATCTTTTACAAATAGTTTTATCTGCAAAAGCTAGGAATATACTGTAGTTTTATCTATTATGTAGAGCTTAAATGATTGTATATACACATGGTTGTGAGTCAGTATATATAAATTATATGTGTGTATATAGCTATAGATACAGCTGATGAAATTATTTGAACATAATCATTGAAAACTAAAAGTCTTTTTTAAAGCTAAAAAACATTATATCACACATATCCCTTCTTCTGTAATTTAAAAACTGAAGTCTTTTCTTTTGTGAGGCGATTCAGAATTGATTGAACACATGCAGAATTATGGACCTGTCATTTGTCATTAAGGAGAAACTTAGGTAAATCATTTGGAAGGTTTTTTGTTTCTTTCTTTTTTTTTGTTTAGCAAAACTAATTTGTTTATTTGTGAAATTAGTTGGATTTAATGAATATGTATTGAACATCATCTATATGTGAAGAAGCCAAGTATTGAAGATAGGTATATGTATGAAATAAGAAATCTCTGGGTTCCCAGTCCTTCAAAAAGTGTCAATTTAGGACCAGGCTTAATTATGGGGCTTCCATGATTTGTAGTCAAAGCTATGGTTTTTCCCATAGTCATGTACAGATGTGAGAGCTGGACCATAAAGAAGGCAGAGCACTGAAGAATTGATGCTTTCAAACTGTGGTGCTAGAGAAGACTCTTCAGGGTCCCTTGGGCAGCAAGGAGATCAAACCAGTCAATCCAAAAGGAAATCAATTCGGTTCAGTTGCTCAGTTGCGCCACATCTATTTCCCATGAAGTGATGGGACCGGATGCCATGATCTTCGTTTTCTGAATGTTGAGCTTTAAGCCAGCTTTTTCGCTCTCCTCCTTCACTTTCATCAAGAGGCTTTTTAGCTCCTCTTCACTTTCTGCCATAAGGGTGGTGTCATCTGCATATCTGAGGTTATTGATATTTCTCCCAGCAATCTTGATTCCAGCTTGTGTTTCTTCCATTCCAGCGTTTCTCATGAGGTACTCTGCATATAAATTAAATAAGCAGGGAGACAATATACAGCCTTGACGTACTCCTTTTCCTATTTGGAACCAGTCTGTTGTTCCATGTGCAGTTCTAACTGTTGCTTCCTGACCTGCATACAGATTTCTCAAGAGGCAGGTTAGGTGGTCTGGTATTCCCATATTCCTCATTCTCAAAGTGAAAGTGAAGTTGCTCAGTCTCAAAGTGAAGACCTCCCTAACTAGACATGTGCAGAAAGGCCTCTTGGAGGTAAAAAGAGAGGGAGCATCACCTCATAGTAAGTGATGCAGCTACCCATATGCCTCTTTGGTAGAATCCATCTTGGCTAAGAGATATGCATGCATACCTGGGAGGATCCTGAGATAAACCAAACACAGACTCAGAACCAGGTTTTCTAGAGAAAACCACTAGACCATTCAGGTATGACCTAAATCAAATCTCTTATGATTATACAGTGGAAGTGAGAAATAGATTTAAGGGACTAGATCTAATAAACAGAGTGCCTGATGAGTTATGGACGCAGGTTCATGACATTGTACAGGAGGCAGGGAGCAAGACCATCCCCATGGAAAAGAAATACAAAAAAAGCAAAATGGCCACCTGAGGAGAGAGACCTTACAAATAGCTGTGATAAGAAGAGAAGAGAAAAGCAAAGGAGAAAAGGAAAAATATACCCATCTGAATGCAGAGTTCCGAAGAATAGCAAGGAGAGATAAGAAAGTCTTCCTCAGTGATCAGTGCAAAGAAATAGAGGAAAACAATAGAATGGGAAAGACTAGAGATCTCTTCAAGAAAATTAAAGATACCAAGGGAAAATTTCATGCAAAGATGGGCTCAATAAAGGACAGAAATGGTATGGACCTAATAGAAGCAGAAAATATTAAGAAGAGGTGGCAATAATACACAGAAGAACTGTACAGAAAAGATCTTTATAACACAGATAATCACGAAGGTGTGATCACTCCTGCTCACCTAGAGCCAGACATCCTGGAATGTGAAGTCAAGTGGACCTTAGGAAGCATCACTATGAACAAAGCTAGTGGAGGTGATGGAATTCCAGTTGAGCTATTTCAAATTTTAAAAGATGATGCTGTGAAAGTGCTGCACTTGAAGAAGAAATTCATAGAGCCTGGACTTCATCTTAGGCCTGTTCATGCTGATCATGCTTGGCCACCTCTCCAGTGGACTTTGGACTCTGTGCTTAGTGTCTATGGGAACTACAATAAAAGGATAAGACTCCTTCTGGACAGGGGAATCTTGAAGATCACATCCAGGTTACTCATCGCCTAAGAGAAGAAATACTCTAATCACCTCTGCCTCCGGAGAGGTCATAAATTCTTTCTATATCTATTGGAGTGTAACTGTAGACTTATTGATTATTAACAGTTTGAACACCTAACACTTGAATGATGGGGCTATTGTGATTGTATTTACCCTTCCTTTGTTTTATGTAAGTCTCAAGGAAATTGGGGTGGTGGGTTTGGACATGTATACATGGGGTATAAAAGATTTTCACAAATGCTAATTGGGGTCCTTGGCTAAGAGGAGACTCTCCCTTGGGCCTGCTGGTGTAATAAACTGCACTCCACTACTGGCATTGTCTTTTTGAGTGAGATTGTTTCCCAGAACATGTGGCTATAACACACTTAGTATGTCAGCAAATTTGGAAAACTCAGCAGTGGCCACAGGAATGGAAAAGGTCAGTTTTCATTCCAATTCCAAAGAAAGGCAATGCCAAAGAATGCTCAAACTACCACACAATTGCACTCATCTCACACGCTAGTAAAGTAATGCTCAAAATTCTCCAAGCCAGGCTTCAGCAATATGTGAACCATGAACTTCCAGATGTTCGAGCTCGATTTAGAAAAGGCAGAGGAACCAGAGATCAAATTGCCAAATCTGCTGGATCATCAAAAAAGCAAGAGAGTTTTAGAAAAACATCTATTTCTGCTTTATTGACTATGCCAAAGCCTTGACTGTGTGGATCACAACAAACTGTGGAAAATTTTGAAAGAGATGGGAATACCAGACCACCTGATCTGCCTTTTGAGAAACCTGTATGCAGGTCAGGAAGCAACAGTTAGAACCGGACATGGAACAACAGACTGGTTTCAAATAGGAAAAGGAAGACACCAAAGCTGTATATTGTCACCCTGCTTATTTAATTTCTATACAGAGTACATCATGAGAAATGCTGGGCTGGAAGAAGCACAGGCTGGAATCAAGGTTGCCGGGAGAAATACCAATAACTTCAGATATGCAGATGACACCACCCTTATGGCAGAAAGTGAAGAAGAACTAAAGAGCCTCTTGATGAAAGTGAAAATGGAGAGTGAAAAAGTTGGCTTAAAGCTCAACATTCAGAAAACGAAGATCATGGCAACTGGTCCCATCACTTCATGGCAAATAGATGGGGAAACAGTGGAAACAGTAGCTGACTTTATTTTTCTGGGCTCCAAAATCACTGTGGATGATGATTGCAGCCATGAAATTGAAAGACACTTGCTCTTTGGAAGGAAAGTTATGACCAACCTAGACAGCATATTAAAAAGCAGAGATATTACTTTGTCAACAAAGGTCTGTCTAGTCAAGGCTATGGTTTTTCCGGTAGTCATGTATGGATGTGAAAGNTACAGAGTACATCATGAGAAATGCTGGGCTGGAAGAAGCACAGGCTGGAATCAAGGTTGCCGGGAGAAATACCAATAACTTCAGATATGCAGATGACACCACCCTTATGGCAGAAAGTGAAGAAGAACTAAAGAGCCTCTTGATGAAAGTGAAAATGGAGAGTGAAAAAGTTGGCTTAAAGCTCAACATTCAGAAAACGAAGATCATGGCAACTGGTCCCATCACTTCATGGCAAATAGATGGGGAAACAGTGGAAACAGTAGCTGACTTTATTTTTCTGGGCTCCAAAATCACTGTGGATGATGATTGCAGCCATGAAATTGAAAGACACTTGCTCTTTGGAAGGAAAGTTATGACCAACCTAGACAGCATATTAAAAAGCAGAGATATTACTTTGTCAACAAAGGTCTGTCTAGTCAAGGCTATGGTTTTTCCGGTAGTCATGTATGGATGTGAAAGTTGGACTATAAAGAAAGCTGAGCGCCGAAGAATTGATGCTTTTGAACTGTGGTGCTGAAGAAGACTCCTGAGAGTCCCTTGGAATGCAAGGAGATCCAACCAGTCCATCCTAAAGGAGATCAGTCCTGGGTGTTCATTGGAGGAACTGATGTTGAAGCTGAAACTCCAATACTTTGGCTACCTGATGTGGAGAGCTGATTCATTTGAAAAGACACTGATGCTGGGAAAGATTGAGGGCAGAAGGAGAAGGGGACAACAGAGGATGAGATGTTTGGATGGCATCAGTGACACATGGACATGGGTTTGGGTGAACTCCA
The DNA here is from genome assembly GCA_006410675.1 of Oreotragus oreotragus. Classification (NCBI taxonomy): domain Eukaryota; kingdom Metazoa; phylum Chordata; class Mammalia; order Artiodactyla; family Bovidae; genus Oreotragus; species Oreotragus oreotragus. The sequence goes on along the minus strand of SJYX01008673.1, from coordinate 154,334 downwards.
GGAGTTGGTGATGGGCAGGGAGGCCTGGCGTACTGCTGTTCATGGGGTCGCAAAGAGTAGGACATGACGGAGCGACTGAACTGAACTGAACTATTTTCCTACAGTTAGCAAAGATATGAAGCAGATACTGATTTAATTTCAGGACCCTTTTTAACAGCTCATGTGGGAGCTGGGATGGAATGGAGAAAAACATTTGGACTATGGGGTCAGACAGATCTGAAACTTGGTCTTTGTCACTTATTGTTTTAGCACACTGAATATTATTTTTCTCATCTACATAATGATGTTAGTAATATATTTTCCTAAGATTTCAGTGAAGATTAAATGAGATGTTATACAAAGCCTGTTAAGTAATAGAGTACTGAAGTGAAGTGAAGTGTTAGTCGCTCAGTCATGTCCAACTCATTGCGGCTCCATCAGGCTCCTCGGTCCATGGGATGTCCCAGGCAAGAATACTGGAGTGGGTTGCCATTTCCTTCTCCAGGGAATCTTCTGGACCCGGGGATCCAATTCAGGTCTTCTGCATTGCAAGCAGATTCTTTACCACTAGTGCCACCTGGGAAACCATATGGAGGAGAGTAGAACACAAAAGTTGTTGGAAAAGGACCCAGGAAGGGTCACTCCAACACTAACCAGGTGAAAGAACTTGAAACAAACTGAAGTCTGTCTAGGATTTAAAATTCCTCACCCACAAAATGATAATTTTGTATGTAATGATGTTTAGCATGTCAACTACATTTCCATAGCTCAGTTGGTAAAGAATCTGCCTGCAATGCAAGAGACTGAGGTTCTATTCCTGGGTTGGGAAGATCCTCTGGAGAAGGAAATGGCAATCCACTCCAGTATTCTTGCCTGGAAAATCCCATGGACAGAGGAGCTTGGCGGGCTACAGTCCATGGGCTCGTAAGAGGCAGACATGACTTAGCGGCTAAACCACCACCACCTACATCTCCTTTGGATNCCTGGGTTGGGAAGATCCTCTGGAGAAGGAAATGGCAATCCACTCCAGTATTCTTGCCTGGAAAATCCCATGGACAGAGGAGCTTGGCGGGCTACAGTCCATGGGCTCGTAAGAGGCAGACATGACTTAGCGGCTAAACCACCACCACCTACATCTCCTTTGGATAGTTTCACAAAGTCCATCACATTGAAGGGTGCCAAAGTTTACAGTAAGAAAGTACAACAGTGACTCTGGGGGAACCCCAGTTCTCCTCCCTACTACTTTTAGCTCTCCAATCTCAACCTCTTTCAGGAACAGATTTCAGCAACATTTTCACAAGATAAACAAACAAACATGTAGGAAGACAGAGACACTTTACATATGGACTTAGTTTTAAAAGAAATTGGAAAAAATATAGTAGAATGTGCTAATTAACACAGATTCTGAAAAAAATGTGTTAATTAATCATTCCTCTTGATTATCAGAAGGTCATATCCATATGCACAACATACAAACCAGAAATCAGATAGAGATATTTTGCCACCTAGCTCCTCTTCTGAAAAACTCTACCAAGCTTCTAAAAAAATTTACATTACATATTGAAATGTAAGTGCCCTGGTGTTTTGTTCTTAATAGAAGCTTGAGAATTATTCTGGTATGTAGTGCTTTGAGCTTTTTTTTTTGTAAAGATGTTGATTGTGTGTCTGTTTCTCTTTCAAGATCTAATTACTCAATTACTTTTCTCAAAATACTGACTTCTTGCTTTTATTTTTGGAGTATTGCTCACATGATGATGTTACTGAGGAATTAGAGCTTCAAGGAGTTTAACTTTCTCATCCGAAGTAAGATAACCTAATTTAGCAGCTGTAGTAGAACAAGAAAGCAGCATGATACCAAAAAAAGGTTACACAGTGGGACGTTCGTGCTGGCAAATACCAATTCACACCTGTTTTAGGCCTATAGACAACATCAGGGGTGCTATTTAAATGGACTCTGTGTGCAATTTATCCATTGTTCGGAGTCATTGAAATGAACTACACTGATTCTTCTCCTTGGCAATTATTCCAATTAAGTGGATGCACCATTTATCAGGGTGCTGATTAAGTGGGTTTAGTAGCAGGCACCAAAGAAAGACTGTGAAGAAATCAGTGAAAGTGATATTCACACTTTCTCACACTCACTAGTGTTTTATGCTATGTAGTTTGCAACATAGAACTTTCTAAAGAAATACTGCAGAGTCTGGGGTTAGGGAGATGATTAAATGTTCCAAGTAAGTACATTGAGATTTCAAATGTCAGCATAAGGAGAGATAATTTTGGGTTGAAACAACCTGCTGATTGTGGTATAGACTATTTAAATCTGGAACTTATAATGTAACAAGCTTTTTCTCTGGGAAAGGGTCAAGTTTCCCCTAGACAACTAACTTAAATTTATTTGCAGATTACATAAAGACAGCCCACCACAAATTAACTAACATCACAGGTTAATAATCAAAACAGAGAAAACAAATTTGTTGCTTCACAGTCTGAAATTCCAGATGATCAGATTATTTAATTTTGTTTTATGTTGTTAGTTTTATGCAAATTTTAATATTTATGGTAAGTATTATATAGGCCAAATATATTCTATTATATATCTAATTTACCAGGATATTTCCATTGAAAATTGAACATGTAATGATGCATTACTATAAACAAATCAATGCTTTTTAAAACCGCTGAGAAAAAAGTAATGATTACAAATACATTGAAATTGGCCTAAATTAAGATATATAAAATAATGATAATATTTTCAAACAAGGAGTTTAATTTGTTCAGTTTTTTAAACTATAGTATTGATTTGCATCTGATTTTGATAACAAATCTGAATTTTTATTATCTTTTCTACTGGACATAAACTATAGAGTCCTTTGTAGACTGGTACCATTAAAAAATTGATAAAATGAAACATATTAAAGGAACATTTTAAAAACAAAGATTTGGCTTTAAAATAGTAAACAAAAAGAAGTCTGAAGTACAAATAACAGCATATTCAGCATGTTAAATAATGTATCACTTTTATGTTAAGTTTTAGAACAGGTACACTGAAGTAAGTCCAGAATCACACTCTGAATCCAAGCAACTGTATGAAAAGATTTTAAACTTACCCTCTTCCAATCTTCTTCTTCTGGCATTTGCTTGTTATTACTTTCTAGAATTATTTTTAGGAGCAGGTTTTCTGTTTACTGTCCAGAACAGTGAAGTGGTAAGATTCTACCGTACTTGCAAGCTGACATGTTAGCCTGTCAAGGTTTCACAGATGTTAGCAAAACATGTAAATCTCAAGGGTCAAATTTCAAAGGACAACTTCCTACTCGTAGTAATAACAATAGCCAGACAACCACATTTTCACACTGATTCCCTGAACCTGAATTCCTACAGGGCAACATGAAGACAGCCAGATAATATATGCACCCATAAATAAGGTTAAAGAGAGAAGCCCTGTTTTTAGGGAACCTGCATTTTTTATACTAGACAGCAAATATGTCTACCTGTTGTCCCAGAGGGAAATGCAATCTTCCATAGTTGTTCACTATACAATTATACTTGAAAAAGAATAGTCAAGAACAAGGATAGTCAGTGTCTGTGCTCATAACATTTGTAGACACACAAAAGACCCTAACTAGTACAAATGAAAGCAGGTGACTCTGTTAACAGGCATAATCTTTAATCTTCCCCACTCTGTTGCTTTTGACAAATCACATGCAATCATCAGGATTCACACTATCAATGCATTATTTGTTGTACATCTTAGAATAAGTACTCACATAGAGTGTGCCAGAGCCTAATGATTGGAAATTTCTGTCATGGGACACATGCTATAATAGTTTGTGAGTGCTTTCAGATGCAAAGTTGACTCCATCCTTGGAGACTGAGTAAATTGTAACATACATGAGAATCCTTGAGCTTGATACCATATTTAGATAGCAATCATTTTCTTTTTAACAAGAGTTGACTTAATGAGTTTTAGCACACCTGCCAATCAATTCTAACCACTGGCCAATTAGGTAGAAGCCAATGTACCAAAATGAAAATAATGATTAACTTGATTTGATTCTACTCTCTTCTCTTTCATTGAAAATATTTTATGCATTATAATGAGCCAAATAACCAACCTCACCATAGTTCCCTCTATGAAATAATCAGGGGCTACCATGAAAAGGATGATAAGCTAAAATTAACATGGATTTTTGGAGAAAGATAGACCAAAATTGGATTCCCAGCTCTGACAAGTAGTTGCATTTAATATTAAGTAATATACTACAGAATTATCTGAGATAAATTTTCTGCAGTAAGAGCAACTTGAGAATGCTACAAAAATATTTAAAGAACATTTTCATAGTGCTTGACACTTTGATAGATGACAACTGTTTCTATATTTTTTATTTCTTTGTCTATGAGATGTTTTCTTATACCTTTAATTCACTTGTGATTTATTTATTTTCTAGCTAGTTTTATAAGTAGCTAATCTATTTGCTTTGATTTTTAACTTTCTATAGATGGGGAAAGAGTGGAAACAGTGTCAGACTTTATTTTGGGGGGCTCCAAAATCACGGCAGATGGTGACTGCAGCCATGAAATTAAAAGATGCTTACTCCTTAGAAGGAGGGTTATGACCAATCTAGATAGCATATTGAAAAGCAGAGACATTACTTTGCCAACAAAGGTCCGTCTAGTCAAGGCTGTGATTTTTCCAGTGGTCATGTATGGATGTGAAAGCTGGACTGTGAAGAAAGCTGAGTGCCGAAGAATTGATGCTTTTGAACTGTGGTGTTGGAGAAGACTCTTGAGAGTCCCTTGGACTGCAAGGAGATCCAGCCAGTCCATTCTAAAGGAGATCAGCCCTGGGTGTTCTTTGGAAGGACTGATGCAAAAGCTGAAACTCCAGTACTTTGGCCACCTCGTGAGAAGAGTTGACTCATTGGAAAAGACTGATGCTGGGAGGGATTGGGGGCAGGAGGAGAAGGGTACAACAGAGGATGAGATGGCTGGATGACATCACCGACTCAATGGATGTGTTTGAATTCCAGGAGTTGGTGATGGAAGGGAGGCCTAGCATGCTGCAATTCATGGGGTCGTAAAGAGTAGGACATGACTGAGCTGAACTGATAAAGCTGTTATGCCACTTTGATAATTTGTATACATGGAACCAATTTGCTTCTTGATAATCTTGCAATTTATTTGTCACAGAACAAACAGAACTGTGAATAAATGTAATTGATGATGAGAGCAACCTAGAGGAGAACAGAAAAGTACTGGAAAGCTAGAAACTAGAATTAAGGTTATATAAAAAGAACAAAGAAAGAACAAAAAGTGAGAATAGAGATGAGAAAAATGAGAAGAAAAGAGATAGATCTCCCCAAGAAAGACAGTATAATGTGTGGAGGACATGACACTGAGCTAAAAATCATGTCTTGGATTCCCATTATTCCCCAGGGAATCTTGCAAGGAGCTTCACTATTCAAAGGCAGAAAAGTGTGGGTGATATTACAGGACCTCCTAAAATCATTTTTAAGACTAAATAATCTCATGATTAAAAAAAATGTGTATAACCACTGGAGTCTGTAATATTAAAGAACAGAATTTGAAACATACTGGAAGGAAAAGGTTTATACTTTTCAGTTCAGTTCAGTTGCTCAATCATGTCCGACTCTTTGCAACACCATGGACTTCAGCATGCCAGGCTTCCCTGTATGTCACCAACTCCCAGAGTTTACTCAGACTCCTGTCCATTGAGTTAGTGATGCCATCCAACCATCTCTTCCTCTGCTGTCCCCTTCTCCTCCTGCCTTCAATATTTCCTAGCATCAGTCTTTTCTGATGAGTCAGCTCTTCGCATCATGTGGCCAAAGTATTGGAGCTTCACCTTCAACATCAGTCCTAATGTATACTCAGGACTGATTTCCTTTAGAATTGACTAGTTTGATCTCCATGCAGTCCAAGGGACTCTCAAGTCTTCACCACAGTTCAAAAGCATCAAATCTTCGGTGCTCAGCCTTCTTTATGTGAGGTCCAGCTCTCACATCCATACATGACTATTTAAAAACCATGGCTTTGACTATGTAGACCTTTGTTGACAAAGTAATGTCTCTACTTTTTCATATGCTGTCTAGGTATGTCATAGCTTTTCTTCCAAGGAGCAAGCATCTTTTAATTCCATGGCTGCAAGTCACCATCTGCAGTGATTTTGGAGTCCAAGAAAATAAATTCCATTGCTGCTTCCATTGCTTCCCCATTTACTTGCCATGAAATGATGGGACCAGATGCCATGATCTTAGTTTTCTGAATGGTGAGTTTTAAGCCAGCTTTTTCACTCTCCTCTTTCACCTTCATCAAGAAGCTCTTTAACTCCTCTTTGCTTTCTACCATAATGATGATGTCATCTGCATATCTGAGGTGATTGATATTTCTCCTGGCAATCTTGATTCTGGCCTGTGCTTCTTCCAGCCCAGCGTTTCTCATCATGTACCCTGCATATAAGTTAAATAAGCAGAGGGACAACATATACCCTCGACGTACTCCTTTTCCTATTTGGAACCAGACTGTTGTTCCATGTCCAGTTCTAACTGTTCCTTCTTGACCTGCATACAGATTTCTTAGGAGGCATGGTGGTCTGGTATTCCCATCTCGTTCAGAATTTTCCACAGTTTATTGTGATCCTCACAGTCAAAGCAGAAATAGATGTTTTTCTGGAAATCTCTCTCTTTTTTGATGGTCCAGTGGATGTTGAGTCCAGTTCTAACTGTTCCTTCTTGACCTGCATACAGATTTCTTAGGAGGCATGGTGGTCTGGTATTCCCATCTCGTTCAGAATTTTCCACAGTTTATTGTGATCCTCACAGTCAAAGCAGAAATAGATGTTTTTCTGGAAATCTCTCTCTTTTTTGATGGTCCAGTGGATGTTGGCAATTTGATCTCTGGTTTCTTTGCCTTTTCTAAATCCAGCTTGAACATCTGGAAGTTCATAATTCACTTACTGTTGAAGCCTGGCTTGGATACTTTTGAGCATTACTTGCTAACATGTGAGATGAGTGCAGTTGTGCAGTAGTTTGAGCATTCCTTGGCATTGCCTTTCTTTGGAACTGGAATGAAAACTGACATTTTCCAGTCCTGTGGCCACTGTGGAGTTTTCCAAATTTGCTGGCATATTGAGTATAGCACTTTCACAGCATCATCTTTTAAGATTTAAAATAGATCAACTGGAGTTCCGGTTGAGTACCCACAGAAGACTCTTGAGAGTCCCTTCATCTGCAAGGAGATCCAACCAGTCCATTCTGAAGGAGATCAGCCCTGGGATTTCTTTGGAAAGAATGATGTTAAAGCTGAAACTCCAGTACTTTGGCCACCTCATGAGAAGAGTTGACTCATTGGAAAAGACTCTGATGCTGGGAGGGATTGCGGGTAGGCGGAGAAGGGGACGACAGAGGATGAGATGGCTGGATGGCATCATGGACTCGATGGATGTGAGTCTGAGTGAACTCAGGGAGCTGGTGATGGACAGGGAGGCCTGGCATGCTGCGATTTATGGGGTCATAAAGAATTGGACACGACTGAGTGACTGAACTGAACTGAAACTATATCATAAAATACATCTTTGCTGGGATTAGCATTTTAATTATGAAATGTGCTAGTTATCATGCTAATGAGGCAGGCGTATTGTCAAGTCAAAGTTACACAACTCAAAGCATGTTTATCAGTGAGAATAAGAATTATGCAAGCAGCTATGAGAACTTACCAGATAGGAAGAGCAAGCTTCATGTCAAGTACTTGGTAGAAAACATTCAATATCATCGCAACCATCACAGAAGTTCTTATATTGAGTCATAGCTCAACAGAGATTTCTGTTGGATAGGTAATTGAGAGAGGAATTTACAAGATTATTCAGTGGGTTTACAAATATTACTAAATATAGAACAGGAACTAAAAATACTTCAGAAAAGAAAGTGGAGAAGAAAGAAGTCAGTAAGTAAAATTAATGATTATATACAGTACTATTTCCTTGTCTGAAAGCTATATTACAGAATTAAAGGTCAGATCAAAAAAAACTACATCATGCTTGTAGACTGACACTTTTCTGCTAAATTTCAACAGAATAAGAGATTTAAGATTCATTAATTTAAAAAGAAAATTTCAAAATTTTAACTTTTACAGTTCAAACTTGAGTGCTTATTGTTTGTCATACATTATCATCCCTATGGTTGATAAACAGATTTTTGTCTGTTTCAATCTATATTATAGAGTTAACTTATGCTATATTCTCAGTGCCTGGAATTGTACACATAAAAGAAGCTTGCAAACTTTACTAAATGAATGAGTATCTTTATAAAAATCTTACAATATTTATATTATTACTCATTTTACAGCAAAGAAAACCAAGACACAGAAAGTTTAAGTAATTTATTGGAAATTATCATGTAATTAATTGCAAAGTTGCAATTTGGATTTAGATTACTCTTTCTCCAAAATATTTTGTCGTTTCTTTATACATGAGGATCTTCTGATTAACTCAGCTTGTAAAAGTACTGATAACAAATATAAATATCATACCATTTATTAAACATCTCTTATGCACTGGATACTGTGTTAAATGCTTTGCATGAATTATTTTATTTAATCTTTTTGATAACCATGTGAGATAGTGTTATCATGGTTAAGAATTAAGGATCTAGAACTAGACAACATGGATCCAAATGCCAGCTTTTCTACTTACTATCCATGTAACTTCAGGTGAGTTATTTAGATTCTTTAATGCTTTATTTTCCCCATAGGGAAGCTATAAAGGATTACATTAGTCAAAATATGTAGAAAACATGATATAGTATTTGACACTTGGCAATAAATTTTAGGTTATGCATGAGGATGTTGAGGTGCAGATAAATTAATTCCCCTTGGTTAAAGTCTGGGGATGCAGCTAATAAAGAATGAATAACATATTTTTTTCCTGCCTGAATTCTGACACAATTGAGAAGTAACATCAGAAAATATAGAGTGATTTGGCTTCTTTCATAAAATCTAAGATAGTAAGTGTTAAACTACATGCCAATTTCAAAGTGATATTATCAAGTTGGTGAATAGGTTATTCCTGACTTTAGTTCCTGTCAGAAGAAGACGAACTAGCAAGTATCCATAGACAAGATATCACTGTGAAAATCCCAGAATCTGGGTGTGAGGCTGAAGTACCTACCTCCCTGGACTACAGATACTCATTGAGGGTAAGAGGAGATGCTATCGTTTGACTGCATTACCCCACAAGGCTGACACAGTGCCTCACACCAAGAAGACAACCCTGGGCCTTTGGTTTCCCCAGTGGGGAAAAAGGATCCCAAGGTGGACATCCACCTCCCCGACTGTTGAAAGAGACTTCCCAGGAGGTCCACTTAGGTCACTGCTCATGAGGCTCATTGGGGCAATCTTCTGGGCTTGACTACTGAGGATCAAAGAGAAGCAAAGAAAATAGACAGGTCTTATATCAGTCAGTCCACTTGAGATTTTTCAAGGTATTGTAGCCCTAGTAAACCCTTCTAGTTGAGAAAGTAGAAAGACTGTGCCTAAAAATAAGAACAAATTTGAGAGAGATCACTCTCAATTATTTCAAAATGCTCTGTTTGTTATATAAGGTCCAGAGAAAGTGAAAGTGAAAGTTGCTCAGTTTTGTCTGACTCTTTGTGACCCCATGGACTAGTCCATGGAAATCTCCAGGCCAGAATACTGGAGTGGGTAGCCTTTCCCTTCTCCAGGGGATCTTCCCAACCCAGGTCTCCTGCATTGCAGGCAGATTCTTTACCAGCTGGGCCACAAGGGAAACTCAAGAATACTGGAATGCATAACCTATCCAATCTCCAGTGGATCTTCCCAAGAATCAAACTGGAGTCTCTTGCATTGCAGGCAGATTCTTTACCAACTGAGCTATGACTGAAGCCCATAATGTCCAAAATAAATCAGTTATTTGTTGGGGAATACAATAACATATTTAGCTTTATAATTCTTATAGAAATGGATTAATATTTAACAAATATTTGATAAGAAACAGGATAAAATAAAAGGAAAAACTAGAGAACTGAAAAAAAGAAGGAAAGTACCATTCACAGCAACATGGGTAGACTTAGAGATTACATACTAAGTCAAAGAAAGAAAGACGGATATCATAGGATAAGTACTTCTGCTCATGTGTGCTCAGTCATGTCTGACTCTTTGCAACCCCATAGACTGTAGCCCACCACTCTCCTCTGTCCATGGGATTCCCCAGGCAAGAATACTGGAGTGGGTTGCCATTCCTTTCTCCAGATAGTGCTTATATAAGGAGTCCAAAAAAAGAGATGATACAAATGAACTTATACACAAAACAAAGATAGACCCACAGACATAGAAAATAAACTCATGGTTACCAAAAGGGAAAGGGATGGAGGGCAGAATTAATTAGGAGTTTGGGATTAACACTACTATATGTAAAACAGATCACCAACAAGGACGTACTGTATAGCACAGGGAACTATACTTAATGTTTTGTAATAAGCTGCAAAGGAAAGTATCTGAAAATAAATAGATACATCAGTTCTGTTCAGTTCAGTCGCTCAGTCATGTCCGACTCTTTGTGACCCCATGAATCACAGAACGACAGGCCTCCCTGTTCATCACCATCTCCCAGAGTTCACTCAGACTCACATCCATCGAGTCCGTGATGCCATCCAGCCATCTCATCCTCGGTCATCCCCTTCTCCTCCTGCCCCCAATCCCTCCCAGCAGCAGAGTCTTTTCCAATGAGTCAACTCTTCTCATGAGGTGGCCAAAGTACTGGAGTTTCAGCTTTAGCATTATTCCTTCCAAAGAAATCTCAAGGTTGATCTCCTTCGGAATGGACTGGTTGGATCTCCTTGCAGTCCAAGGGACTCTCAAGAGTCTTCTCCAACACCACAGTTCAAAAGCATCAATTCTTCAGTGCTCAGCCTTCTTCACAGTCCAACTCTCACATCCATACATGACCACTGGAAAAACCATAGCCATGACTAGGCGGACCTTAGTCAGCAAAGTAATGTCTCTGCTTTTGAATATACTATTTAGGTTGGTCATAACTTTTCTTCCAAGGAGTAAGCATCTTCTAATTTCATGGCTGCAGTCACCTTCTGCAGTCATGCATGTATAATTCAATCACTTTGCTGTACACTTGAAACTAACACAACATTGTAAATCAATTATAATTAAAAAAAAGAAAAGCAAAAGACAGGTAAATCAGATACTGGTTTTACAAATCATTATATTTATGTATTTAAGAGAATAAATTAAAATAAAAAGAATCTCATGAGAATCTTGAATCTATACAATGTAGACACAGGGTTTGCAAGACATTTTATCTTGTCCAAAATGTCCAGAATACATTTGGCCCATGAAAACATCCTTGAAATCTAGCCTTCATCAAAGTGTTCATGAGTACGTTTGGTTCATGTCAAAAGGTTTTAGACAAGACCAGATGTCTGCTAATCAGATAAAGACAATTAAAAATTATATCTTTTTCATTTGTAAAAATAAACTTTAAAATGTAGTAAACAGACTTAACAGATTTGACACAGAAAAACAATGTTTATTGGAATGGAAGATGAATCAATTAAAACATCCAGGAAAATAAAAGGTGGAAAAAAATTGGAAAATACTGAAAAGAAGATAAATGATGAATGGGACGTAACATTATTGAATGTATCATTGGATTTCAGTCCTATTGGGAAAGACAGTGAAATGGGGAGAAGAAACAATATTTCAATGGAAATTGACTGAACAATTTCAAACTGATCAAAGATATCAATATGATGAATACAAAGAGATATACCAATAGATGGCATAGTAAACTGACTGCTAACCCCAGGAAGAAATATATTAAAGAAAACAGAGAAAGAGATGCACAATGATTTAGAGAAGCAGCAATATGACAAAGACTAGATTTTTCAAGAAAAAGAAAACTTCAGTGAAAATAAAACTTTTAACATACTGGTATAACAACTGCCAACACAAATCCATTTTGGAGTTATGATATTCAAAAAAGAAAGATGAAAAATGTTCTTTGCAAATGAAATTGGCACAGATAGAGTTAATTGCCCTCAGGCCCAACATAGCTCAGTTGGTAAAGAATTTGCCTGCAATGCAGGAGACCCCAGTTCCATTCCTAGGTCAGGAAGATCTGCTGGAGACGGGATGGGCTATCCACTCCATTATTCTTGGGCTTCCCTTGTGGCTCAGCTGGTAAAGAATCTGCCTGAAATGTAATGTAGCAGACCTGGGTTTGATCCCAGGCTTGGGAACATCCTCTGGAGAAGGGAAAGGCCACCTACCCGCTCCAGTATTCTGGCCTGGAGAATTCCATTGACTATATAGTCCATAGGGTCACAAAGAGTTGGACACGATGGACTGAACTTCACATAGTTAGTTGCCCTTAGGCCCAACCTAAAAAAAAAAAAAAAAGCTAAAGTATTCAGGAGATTTAAAACTAAATATATTATTCAAGAGATTGTTGTTCAGTCACTCAGTCGTGTCTGACTCTTTGTGACTCCATGAGCTGCAGCACTCCAGGCTTCCTTTCCTTCACCATCTGCTAGAGCTTGCTCAAACTCATGTCCACTGAGTTGGTGATGCCATTCAGCCATCTCTTCCTATGTTTTCCCCTTCTCCTCCTGCCTTCAATATTTCCTAGCATCAGGGTCTTTTCTGATGAGTCAGCTCTTCACATCAGGTGGCCAAAGTATTGGAGCTTCAGTTTCAGCATCAGTCCTAAGAATACTCAGGACTGATTTCTTCTAGGATTGACTAGTTTGATCTCCATGCAGTCCAAGGGACTCTCAAGAGTCTTCATCACAGTTCAAAAGCATCAGTTCTTCAGTGCTCAGCCTTCTTTATGTGAAGTTCAACTCTCACATCCATACATGACTACTGGAAAAACCATAGCTTTGGCTATGTGGACCTTTGTTGACAAAGTAACACTAGGATTGACTAGTTTGATCTCCATGCAGTCCAAGGGACTCTCAAGAGTCTTCATCACAGTTCAAAAGCATCAGTTCTTCAGTGCTCAGCCTTCTTTATGTGAAGTTCAACTCTCACATCCATACATGACTACTGGAAAAACCATAGCTTTGGCTATGTGGACCTTTGTTGACAAAGTAACGTCTCTGCTTTTTCATATGCTGTCTAGGTTGGTCATAACTTTCCTTCCAAGGAGTAAGCGTCTTTTAATTTCATGGCTGCAGTCACTATCTGCAGTGATTTTGGAGCCCCCCAAAATAAAGTCTGACACTGTTTCCACTGTTTCCCCATCTATTTGAGTGATGAGACCAGATGCCATGATCTTAGTTTTCTGAATGTTGAGTTTAAGCCAGCTTTTTCACTCTCCTCTTTCACCTTCATCAAGAAGCTCTTTAGCTCATCTTTGCTTTCTGCCACAAGGATGGTGTCATCTGCATATCTGAAGTTATGTATATATCTTTGAGGAAATTGATATTTCAACAGATTAAGTGGAAATAAATCTAATTCAAATAAACTCAGTTCAGTTCAGTTGCTCTGTCACGTCCTACTCTTTGCGACCCCATGAATCGAGCATGCCAGGCCTCCCTGTTCATCACCATCTCCCAGAGTTCACTCAGACTCACGTCCATCGAGTCTGTGATGCCATCCGGCCATCTCATCCTCGGTCGTCCCCTTCTCCTCCTGCCCCTAATCCCTCCAAGCATCAGAGTCTTTTTCAATGAGTCAACTCTTTGCATGAGGTGGCCAAAATACAGAGACAGCAGTTGTAAGACATAAGAAAAAAAAAAGGACCATAATGTTTTCTGTTAAAAAAATGGCCAATCATCAATATAAAGACACAGAAAAGTTAGAATTAAAGAATCGAAAAAATATACCATGCAAGAACTAACCAAAAGTGTATATCAATTATCTATATTTATTTAAATATGAATTTAAAGAATGTATAGAAGATATCAAAAATATATTAAAATTCACTTAATGGATGTGTACTCAATACGCTCAGAAATGCTATAAAACAAGTATGAATAAATTTCAAAGAACTAAGATAATGCAGAAACTTATCACAACTGTATTAATCCAGAAATCAATAGCAAACTAATGGGTAGACACTTTTCAAATATTTCAAGTAAGAAATGAAATCAAAAGAAAAACAGAAAATATTTTAAACTGAGTGAAAACAAAATTACAATACATTAAAATGTACGTTGCTGCTGGTAGGCTGCGGTCCATGGGGTTGCGAAGAGTCGGACACGACTGAGCGACTTCCCTTTCACTTTTCACTTTCATGCATTGGAGAAGGAAATGGTAACCCACTCCAGTGTTCTTGCCTGAAGAATCCCAGGGACAGGGGACCCTGGTGGATTTTCCAGGCAAGAGTGCTGGAGTGGGGTACCATTGCCTTCTCCGTAAAATGTATGGGATGCAGCTAAAACATCACTGTGTTAACAGTGATATAGGCAAATGTGCACCAAAATACATGCAGCATAGTTTTTTTAGCTGCATTATTTAGAAAAGCTCCAAACTAAAAATAAACTAAATATTAGCATTCATCAATTAAAAAATGAGTAAATTATGGTATATTCATAGAATACTACGCAAAAATGAAAAAGAGCTAATTCAACAAATTTGACACATATTACTAATTATATTTGTGATTATGTATATATATATGTATATGTACATACAACAAAAGAAGCAGACACTGTATTGTGTTCTGTAATTTTTTATTTATATGTCTATAGCAATAAAAGTCAAAAACATCACTAACTCTAGGGCTAAGACTGACTGAGTGGACAAAAGAGTATACTTACATTGTAAGAATTAACTGTAATTTAGGACTCATGCAATTTATATATGTCTACATCAAAAACATTTATAAAATAGTAAAAAGGAAGGAGATAGATATCAAGTAATAACTATTAATAATTGGTTCTCTTTTGGAACATATAATTTTGGAACCCATAAATGTTCCAATCTGTTCCTCCATCTTTCAGTATCAATCCATTATCTATCATTTAAGCATGCTCAGCTTGATAAACTATTCCTACATCTTTCTTTAGATTTGCTACTTGCTTCTTTTGCATGTGGTTTTGGAAAATTATAAACAGCCTCTAAATACAGCTCCTAAGACATTCCATGCACACATCACACAAAAACAGCCCAGCTCCAGGGTCATAGGAAGGATCCACAAAGTTTGGAAGATTAGATGAATATTTTTTAAAAACATTTCCAATTTTGGCTTAAATATGATGCTCAACCTGATATTTACTGTCATCTCAAAGGACTACATCACAGCCATAATATGATTTTTGTCAACTAGCATTTTCAAGGGAAAACTTGATATCTAGTATATTCACTTCAGTTGCTCAGTCGTGTTCGACTCTTTGCGACCCCATGAATCGCAGCACGCCAGGCTTCCTTGTCCATCAACACCTGGAGTTCACTCAGACTCACGTCCATCGAGTCAGTGATGCCATCTAGCTATCTCATCCTCTGTCGTCCCCTTCTCCTCCTGTCCCCAGTTCCTCCCAGCATCAGAGTCTTTTCCAATGAGTCAGCTCTTTGCATGAGGTGGCCAGTGGGTCAACTAATTAAACAAAATGTTTAATGGTTTAAGTACAAGGAAAAGTTTATATTTCATTCACATAGGAGTCTAAGATTGTAACAAATCTGCCTTGGGGGGAAAATTTGTATAATTCTTCAGGGATCCAGACTGGCTGAGGTCTTAACAACTTTGGCCTGTGTTTCACAAGGTCAGTTGGAATAGAAATTCATTGAACACATTCTATGACATTTTTAGAATGGAAGAATGGATATGAACAGTTACACAGACCAGACCTGGAAGTGGCGAACATCAATCCTATTGATAGTTCATTGGTAAGAACGCAGTTACATTTCTGAACAGAGGCAAAGGTATTCAAGTTCAGTTTTCTGAAAGAGAGAAAAGCATGAATTTTGGCAAACAGTCAGCCATCTTCATAAGACCTAGGAAATATGTCACTTTTGAAGATTTCAAATATGAATAGCTGGTAACATTTTAAAATAGCTATCACTATGATTTTGCAACAGAGTGACATAATACCTTAGATGCTTTTAGGCTTAACGTCAGTTTATGGCATAAGGTTGAACACTTTGTAAAGAAGAGGCCAAATGCAAGACCAGTTTCAGGGTTGATAAGACCTGTGATTTATTTCTGAAACTACCAATGTAATTAGAATCAAGAAATAACCATTTTCATGAAATCATCAGAGCACAAATAATAGCAACTGGGAGACTATTTTAAAGCTGGTAGGAATTGTAGACATGGGGTCCATTATTTGTCAACCCCTCTATCTATGGAAGTAGATAATGACATATGCAAGATTATAAGCATGGTTAATGCTGCCATATAGACAGTTTAACCTCCAGTTCTCAGCTGGATTCTCTTTAAAGTTGGAGACTGCTGATGCTTCATATAATGGCTCTTCATTTTTTTCACTTGTTTCCATTTCAGCAGTTACCATTTTTGTCCTGGCTCTCATAACTACACACATGGATTGTTTCAACAGACTCCTAGCTCTTTCCCCTCAATTCAGCTTCATGCCAATCCATTCTTCATAGTACTTATAAAATTAATCTTCCTGAAATGCTGTTTCATCACATCTCTTTCCTGTTCCAGAATGAGGTGGTTCCTAGTTTCTTGCTGAATCCAAAGGAAGGCTCTCTACTTTCTCCTTTTAAATTCTGCGCTTATCAGCCTGATATTAGACATCTTTATGGACCTTTAACATAGTCATGTAATCTTATGACTCTCCATATGACATGTTCACTTCCATGTTTGTGTACTTCACCTCTTTCATTCTATTTTTCTTTAGGGCTCCAGCTTCTTTCAACAATATTTCATTTTTTCCTCCAGCAGTAATCATATGTTTTCAAAGCCTCTATTCTCATTTGTCACCTCTTAGCAGATATATACTCTTACTTTACACTTAAACTTCACTAACCATTACATATTTGCAAGCTAGACTTCACTGTTTCACATGAGACAGGAGAATATGCATATAAACTTAGGATTCTTACCAATAGTAACACGTGTTCTAACTCTTTTGTGTGTTTTCAGGATTCATAACTCAATGCACTACATGCAAAAAATATTTGGCCTATGCAACATTTTACTTACTCAGGAATATAATAGTTTATTTTCATTCCACCTTTTTGGAAGGAGACTAGGCTTATGAAGATGTATAAATAATATGATAAGACAGCATAAACTATATGTATCTTAGAAAAATAGAATCAAGAAGGACCCCCCAAAATGTATTGCTGAAGTCCTATAAACTTCATCTGAGCAGGTGCCAAGTTTGGCTACAAGCTTTTTGGCAGTAGGCAAGTGGGAGAAATCCTGCATAAAAGTGAACTGTTTTCTTAGGAATAGCATATCTAACTAACATTCCTTATACTATAATGAGCCATATTCTTAAGCTTAAAACTATTCTTAGACCAATAAATGTAGGCCATTTGTACTATTCAACTTGTGAACCATGAAAAGGACCCAACTGAGACAGAAAAGTAGTAAAAGAATTGGAAAAAATGACTGGAACTGAGCTCCCTAATCTTCCAAGCATTTAAACTGGAAGCAAGCTGACCAAGTGCTTACTTTAAAAACAGTGAACAAATTGGTCCAATGTAGAGTTGACCCTAAGGAAGAATGAGCCAATGAACAATTATCTTTGCAATTTTAAAGGTAAATGAGCCTTGTAGGAAAAGGAGGACATGTTTTTAACCTACTGTTTAGTATTCTTTCAACTTTCATGACCTTTTGTTTTTTTTTTTCAGATTATAAATCAGGCCCAGTGTTCTTTGCTAAACATGGCCAAAGCTGTTTACTCATTATACAATGCTCCTTTTCCCTTAAGAGAATCTTTATTATGTTCAGAAAGCTAATATAACAGCTAAAAATACTCCCATTCCAGACTTCTTTACAATTGGGATAAGATATACGGCACAGCTCTAAATAGACAAAAGATGAGGATTTCTGAGTTTTCACTTTGTTGATAAATGTCCTGTTCCTTGTGTTCCTCTTTTCTTCTTGTTGCCTGAAATGAAGCCATGATGTTTGGAGGAGAAGCACTTCCTTGACAGCCTCCAGACCACAGTAATAAAGATGAAGGCCTATATATGTACACTGGAAGATAAAGAGAGAAAGGCCATCTCTCTATGGCAATTAAGCCACTGCATGAATTCCAGGACTACCTTCTTACCTCTGGCCTTCAGTGGCTATAAGACTTAGATTTGAATTGTGAAAGTGCCTTCACCAAATATTCAAGTGGTTGAGAGTGAGGTGGGATTGGGTAGAAGTCAGACCAATATGGAGACAGTGTCTTGACCTGACTGTAGGGCTGATATTTGATGTTTAAGCCAGTGGCCCCCTATCTGGTGCCTAAAGTGCCATAGTCATTGGAACCCAAGGGAGCTGCTCATGACACATAAGGCAAAGTTTATATCATAAACAGATGAGGGGCTGCAACTGATCAAAATTCCAGCCAGAAACTCAATATATGTTCAATAGCTACTCTTGTTGCAGAAGAAGACAGGTAAAATTAAATTCTTCAAGTTCAAATTCTCAATCCGGGATTGAGAACAGAACTTCCTACTGGAAAATGAACTACTAAAAGTAAGGTGAGGCAAATAGCTTCATAATCAGTATATGCAGTGGATACTGAGAGAAAAACTAATCATGTTTTGAAGATAATTGGAAGCAATAGTCCGTTGAATTCCTGAAAATTGAGTATGAGGTATGAGACAAAGATTCAGAAATGACTTTTCAGTGGCAGGTGTTTAGCTGAGCCACTGAAGGATGGATGTATCATCCAGCATCCAGTATATTGAGGAAGCTTGAGGAGAAGCAGTTTTAGAAGGAATATCAGTTAAAGTTTGGATACTTAAACATTAAAACATTTATCAGGCATCCACTTGGAGATGATTAGGTAGGCGATTAAATATATGAGTTTACCACTTAGGAGAGAATTCTAGGCAGGAAATTTAAGTTTGAGAGTGGCTAGGAAGAAGCATAGAAGGAAATGGCAACCCACTCCAGTGTTCTTGCCTGGAGAATCCCAGGGACGGGGGAGCCTGGTAGGCTGCTGTCTCTGGGGTTGCACAGAGCTGGATGCAACTGAAGTGACTTAGCAGTAGCAGCAGCAGGAAGAAGCACAAGCTGGAATCAAGATTGCCAGGAGAAATATCAATAACCTCTGATATGCAGATGACAACACCCTTATGGCAGAAAGTGAAAAGGAACTAAAAAGCCTCTTGATGAAAGTGAAAGAGGAGAGTGAAAAAGTTGGCCTAAAGATCAACATTCAAAAAACTAAGACCATGGCATCTGGTCCCATCAATTCACAAGAAATAGGTGGGAAAACAGTGGAAACAGTGTCAGACTTTATTTTTCTGGGCTTCAAAATCACTGCAGATGGTGACTGCAGCCATGAAATTAAAAGATGCTTACTCCTTGGAAGGAAAGCTATGACCAACCTAGATAGCATATTCAAAAGCAGAGACATTACTTTGCCGACAAAGGTCCGTCTAGTCAAGGCTATGGCTTTTCCAGTGGTCATGTATGGATGTGAGAGTTGGACTGTGAAGAAACCTGAGCACCGAAGAATTGCTGCTTTCTAACTGTGGTGTTGGAGGAGACTCTTGAGAGTCCCTTGGACAGCAAGGAGTTCCAACCAGTCCTTCCTAAAGGAGATCAGTCCTGGGTGTTCATTGGAAGGACTGATGCTAAAGGTGAAACTCTAATACTTTGGCCACCTCATGCAAAGAGTTGACTCACTGGAAAAAACCCTGATGCTGGGAGGGATTGGAGGCAGGAGGAGAAGGGGATGACAGAGGATGAAATGGTTGGATGGCATCACCAATTCAATGGACATGAGTCTGAGTAGACTCCAGGAGTTAGTGATGGACAGGGAGGCCTGGCATGCTGCAATTCACTGGGTCGCAGAGTCAGACATGACTGAGTGACTAAACTGAACTGAACTGAGCAAATAGATAACAGTGAAAGTCATGAGACTGACCAGACATGCTAATTAATGATGGATCTTGGATTAGGATTTGGTTAGGTTCAAGCAAAGATGTGGGGCATCCGTGGTAGCTCAGACAGTAAAGAACCTTCCTGCAATGCAGGGAACCCAGGTTTGTTCCCTGAGTCAGGAAGATCCCCTGGAGAAAGGAATGACTACTCACTCCAGTATTCATGCCTGGAGAATTCCATGTACAGAGGAGCCTGGTGGGCTTATAGTCCAATAGGTCTGAAAGAGTTGGACATGACTGGCCGACTCACAGTTCACCTTTAAGCAAAGATGTGAAGGCAGTGTCTATAGTGAGTGGATCTGAAGAAGTCAAGGCTACTATTTAATGATAAAGCCATTTGACCTTCTTGCTCAAAAGGCAGGTCAAAGATGGTATGGGGTGATTTTGTAATGAGAGGCTTGCTGGTGAAAGAAAATTCAGGTTTTCCTACATCAGGGAAATGATTGGGAGTAGCTGAGGAAAATAGATCAAAAAAGTTGTATCTCAATAGACTTCAAGGACAAGGAGAGCCATATGAACAAGTACTGACTTGGTGATGCCAAGAACTCAGGAGAACAATGGGATAAGTGAGTAAACATGAGAAAAAAATAGTGCTATTAGAATTTATATGTAGTAAACATATCTATTGTTCTGTATCTGATCATTTGGAATTTTTGTGTGTGTTTGATTATGGCTTTTGCATTTCAGCAGGATCTCGCTCATGATGTTGTGTTGTCTTGTACATTTTATTTTTGAATGTGAGCTGTCATGTCTGCCACTTTATTTTTTGAGAATTTGGGGGCTCTAATTTGAGTGAAAGGTGAGTTTCTCTCACGGAGAGCTGCATCACTTCTACTAGGAACTGAGAACACTCTGGATCCTGAAGGAAGACTGATAAGCATGGAACTTATGGGATTTCTGGAATCAGAAAAAAAAGTGTGAATTGGTGTTAGACCATCTTGTGAGCATTGGCACCTGGTGGTGTCTTTTTCAGAGAAGGAAATGGCAACCCACTCCAGCATTCTTGCTTGAAGAATCCCATAGACTTTTTCAGTTCAGTTCAGTTCAGTTCATTTCAGTCACTCAGTCAGTTAGTCAGTTCAGTCACTCAGTCATGTCCAGCTCTTTGTGATCCCACGAATCGTGGCACACCAGGCCTCCCTGTCCATTACCATCTCCCGGAGTTCACTCAGACTCACATCCATCGAGTCTGTGATGCCATCCAGCCATCTCATCCTCTGTCATCCCCTTCTCCTCCTGCCCCCAATCCCTCCCAGCATCAGAGTCTTTTCCAATGAGTCAACTCTTCGCATGAGGTGGCCAAAGTACTGGAGTTTCAGCTTCAGCATCATTCCTTCCAAAGAAATCCCACAGCTGATCTCCTTCAGAATGGACTTGTTGGATCTCCTTGCAGTCCAAGGGACTCTTAAGAGTCTTCTCCAACACCATAGTTCAAAAGCATCAGTTCTTCGGCACTCAGCCTTCTTCACAGTCCAACTCTCACATCCATACATGATCACTGGAAAAACCATAGCCTCGACTAGACAGACCTTTGCTGGCAAAGTAATGTCTCTGCTTTTGAATATGCTCTCTAGGTTGGTCATAACTTTCCTTCCAGTGAGTGTCTTTTTAATTTCATGGCTGCAGTTACCATCTGCAGTGATTTTGGAACCCAAAAAATAAAGTCTGACACTATTTCCACTGTTTCCCCATCTATTTCCCATGAAATGATGAGACCAGATGTCATGATCTTCGTTGAGTCACGTCCAACTCTTTGTGACCCCATGGACTGCAGCACACCAGGCCTTCCTGTCCATCACCAACTCCCAGAGTTTACTGAAACTCATGTCCATTGAGTCGGTGATGCCATCCAACCATCTTATCCTCTGTCATCCCCTTCTCCTCCTACCTTCAATTTTTCCCAGCATCAGGGTCTTTTCAAATGAGTCAGTTCTTCACATCAGGTGGCTGAAGTATTGGAGTTTCAGCTTCAGCATCAGTCCTTACAATTAATATTTAGAACTGATTTCCTTTAGGATGGACTGGTTGGATCTCCTCACAGTCCAAGGGACTCTCAAGAGTCTTCTCCAACACCACTAGTGGAGATTTTTCTTTTGCTCCTGTTGGCTCCAAAGTCAGGACCAGAAAGTTTCCCTGTTGTATCCTTCAGTGTCGAAAACTCACCCTTTTATTTTCTACCTTTCTATTTGCAGTGTCTGTGGTCTTGGACCACACCTGTGTGAAGGGATGCCTCTTATCTTTGCTTTGGAAGCTGGTTATCACTGGATTCCAATTGTCTTTAAAGGCAAAACTGGCTTCAACTCTCTGGATTCCTGCTTTCCACTCAGTTCTGTTTTCTACATCATTACCTAGCCCAGTGATGCTCTTAAATATTATTATTTTTAAATTATGCATTCCGTGTAGGTTGTTTGTAAATGACTATAGCTGAGAAGCCCACAGACTGCCTGTCAGGTCCTTTGTTTTCTAAAGAATACAGCTGCTGGGCTCACTATGTTTACAAGGCTAGACAATGAGCATGTAATCAAATTACTTGTCCATCCAATTAAAATCAGGTTTTATAGTACAGACTTCAAAAGTCCGACTCATGTGATTGATAGACACTAACTTAGACAATGAAACTGAAATTGTTCACTTCTAACATTCCAGGTGACTCAGTGATAAAGAATCCTCCTGCCAATGCAGGAGATGGGTGAGATGTGGGTTCAATCCCTGGGTCAGGAAGATCCCCTGGAGAAGAAAATGGCAACCCACTCTGGTATTCTTGCTGGGAAATCCATGGATAGAGGAGCCTGGCAGGCTATAGTCCATGAGCTTGCAAAAGAGTCAGATAAGACTTAGCGATGAAACAATATTCATTATGGGATGTATTCAAAATAACCAGGGTTTAATCTTGCCTGTACTATTCATCACATTCCCAAAATTAAGGAGAGAATACTCTTGACTCATAATTCCATATTCTTAGCAAAGTACTGTGACTTTAATAAGGGCAATTTTATCATTAAATATAATATTGGCATGAAACGGCAAGAGTAGTCTTTGTAACTTGTTTCTGTGATAGAAACAGATAGGCACTCTGGGCCTGCACATCTGGTACCCTCAGTGATGAATTAAATTTTGGTTCTTCATTATCTCAATACCCATCATTAACAATTGTGTGAGGGTTAAAAGTATGTAACTTTTTTTTCAAAGTTAGAATTCTCTTCCTCAACTTCTGCGTACATGTTTTCTATCTCATTAACTTATCTCATGTATCTTGATATGAGAAGAGATCACCTACATATTCATATACTGTGTTTTGTGTTTATTTATACAGATGAGTACTATAAAATGACTTAATTAATACTATAAATGACTTAAGATGTATTACTAGAAATGCAAATAAATAAATAAATGTTATGCTTATTTTCTTTACCTTATTTTGCAGGTCATTCTTATCTTCACACGTTGTCAAAACAATTGGTAGTAAAGCTGGTGGGTCAGTATAGACAGCCATTGTCTCGTTCATTACCATAAAAGCTGATAAGAACTGCCCTGACACTGGACCTTACAAATATATAAATATTTTATACCCATATTCATCTTTATGGGTGAAATTCCTTGCCTAGGAATCTTAATTGTTCTTCTGGTTATAATTCCATGTTTGGAGGTAATATTCTTACTGTGTAAAACTGATTATCAAAAATTTTTTCTTTTTACTATGGCTGCAGTCCAGCATGCCTATATAGACAACATTAAGTATTGAACAACAGTTAGAAAAATAAATGGAAATATAGGTATTGACCAATGTCATGCTAAGACAAGAGCAGTTTTTTTTTCTCTTTGTATTGATTAGAGAGATTGAACATTTGGATTATGATGTAGCCTTTGACTTTTGGCTCTAAGCTCACAGAGCAAATTCATCTTCTATGTGAGGGGCATTCAAACTGGAGTTTGACCCACTTCAGAGCTGGCCACCAGGTGGCAGATAAGACAGTTCTCATATTAAGAGCTGGAAAAAAAAATGGAGCTAATTTCTTTAATCATATGTTGATACTCAAGAACTACTAGGGTCAAAATTTTGGGATATCATTTAGTTTTACTTTGGTTTTTGTGTGTGGATGTTCATAAAACCACATATTTGGAACACTGGTGCCGTCTGCACATTTCATATTGTTATTCGAATGCACATACTCGTTTCAGAAGGGGATTTTTGTTTTGCTTTGTTTTATTTTAATCATGCCAGGTTGCTGATTAGTTGATTGATGAGTTAGAGCAAAATCAAACATGGGTATGTTTGTGTTGACTACTGGGTAAACCCAAAACAAGAGTGAAAAGGGCCTCAAGTGAGAGGAGTTTAAGGGCATTGCTGAGGGAGAGAGAAAGGATGACAAATTTTTCCATAATTTGGTTCTCCCATCTTTAGTAACAGCCAGTTTTCTCAAACATGAAAATTGTTTCCAAGAAGCAACTTTATTGCTTTTCCTCACAATTAGAGAAATGGAGGCAGTGGTGTTCAAATGATGCTTGACAGCCTGAGTAACAAGGACCAACCATCTGTGCTATAGCAGCTCTGTTTGTATTTTTAATGTTTACACATACAGCACAGATAATTAAAAATAACTATAATTAAAAATGATTATAACAAATTACTTTTCCCTCAACAGTAATATGTGTCTGTAACTTCTAAGTTACTTACTAAAGTAACCTTTCTGGAGTCTAACAAGAAAACATTGCAATTTCTTCCTTGTTTCTGAAAGTTTACAGACTTGGGGGAGGGGAGAATTTCCCACCCATGAAACTATTTGGTTTAAAGTACTTCACAACTGTTGATAGTATAGGAACTATTTCTGTATCAATAATGCAAGAAAATTATTTTTTTCTGTGAAGGAAAGATCAAGTGTAGTTTCTTTTTCTAAAAATGTAAAGCTAAATGACTAGAAAGGGATAAAAAAAAAAAACATACCTCCTTGCATAACCCTTCATTAAAGCAGTTAATTTTTTCAAAATGTTATATGAAATATGAAGAGGAGATTCCCATTAGAAACAATACTTTTCTCTGCCTTGTTAAGAGTCTTTGAATATCTTCCAATTACCTTCTCTAAAGAAGATGCTGGTTAATAACAGAAGTCAAATAGTATTTCCACAGAAAAAGTAGGGAAGCTGACATAATTTTATGTTTGTGGAAGAGTTTAAAATTTAGCCAGAAATTAGAGATTAAGCATGTGATCCTTGGAACTAAACCACCTGGATTCTAATTACATATCCTCCATTTTCTAAAGATGGGTCAATGTTACTCATGCCTCAGTTTTCTCATCTACATCATGTGGACAATAATAACGTACCTCAACTTGTAGTGGCAAAGGTAAAGTTGATACACATAAATGCTTGAAACATTATATGTACGCAGTAAATTTAAAAATTGCTGGGGACCAGGGTGAGGAACTCCGCCCATGGCAAAGGTCATGAGGAAGGAGGCTTGGCATACACAAAGGCATGATCAAGCCTCAGGAAACCCCCTGTTCCTGAGAATCTACCCCCCAAACCAGAGTACTTTACAGGGTTTCTCCCCCATAACCATTTCTCTCAGAGAAGGAGTTAACTTGCAGCTCAAAGTTAGTAAAAATTCCTAGGCATGACAAGAGTGTTTCAACTTATGAACTCTGAAGGTTATCTAGCCTGCCTGTACAGGTTCGTCCAGCCACATGTGATTGTTTACAGCCTCCCAACCATGAGAGGCATGAAGCATTTTAGACTTACTAAAGGCAAATACTTTTGGGAAGTTAGAAATTATTAGTATAGTGGGTTGGTTAGGAATTATATTGGTGAAGGGTTTTTCATTTGTTGTGCCAATAATTGCTGCTAATTCCCTGCCCTGGGTGGGACAAGGGTGTCTCAGGTCAAACCTCTCTGCTGGCACATGATTGTTTACTACCTCTCAACCATAAACAGCACAGAGAGTTTGGAGTATTTTGAAGGTCTTAATTAGCATAGGGCTTTTCTTCTTGTTGAGTCAATGATTGCCGCCTGGTCTCCATATCCTTAGGCACCTGGGAGTATATTAATCAATGTATTTGGAATATAGAAGAGGAAATATAGTAGTTTTTGACATTAGCAATATTAGACTTTTTGAGTTAATGAATTTTCTCTTTTGTTATAGGTCACTGTACTTTGTTATAAATCACTGTGTCCTTGCTATGTAAAAATGTGACTTTATCACTATTTTAAGACTAAATAGATCTTAAGGGGAACATTGGTGAAAGGATTTTCATTTGTTGGGCTGATGTTTGCTGCTAAATCTCCATATTCCCTGCTCTTATAATGAATATAACTAGCATATAGGATAAATAAGTATTAACCTTTAGGATTAATCTTGGGTTAAATAAATTCCTTTCTTGATTGTAATTCACTACATCCTCACCCTATAGGAATGCAACTTTATTTGGAGGGTGGTGTCTGGTTTAAGAAAAAACACCCTTGGAAAAAATAAGTTTTTTGATTATCAGAAAGAAAGGGTTGTAAATGTCAGCAGGCCTCATGGCCATAAGATGATGTAAAACCCCTAAGACCTTTTTTTTATGTAAAGCACCTGATTTTGATAAGTGTCAGGACTGCTGACCCCCACGTGACTCTGTATTCATCCCTATGTGTAACAAAAGGTATATAAGCAAACCTAAAAATAAAAGAAATGGGATCAGTTTCTGGAAAGACTGATTCCCCCATGTAGTTCTTTCTTGCTCCCTGTTTTTCTGGCTGAATTCCCATCTGGAGCATGGATGCTATTCCACATAAACCAAGTCATTCAGCCTCTTTTTCTCCACTAATTTTCCCACTACACTATCCGTTTCTAATCTCTATATATATCTGTAATTAAATATGTATTTTTCCAAGGATGCTGACTCCGTCCCCACCTTCGAATCACCCTGGATCCACTGGGGCTGGACCCCGGCAAAAAATAAATATTAATAACTACTTACAGTTGGCCACCTGTGAGAAGTTTATGGCTACATGTCTTTAAGTTGTGTGGCTCAGCTGGTAAAGAATCTGCCTGGAACGCAGGAGACCTGGGTTCAATCCCTGGGGTGGGAAGATCCCCTGGAGGAGGCCACGGCAACCCACTCCAGTGTTCTTGCCTGGACAGAGGAGCCTGGCAGGCTACAGTCCATGGGGTCACAAAGAGTCAGATACAACTGACTGACTAAGCACAGCACAGTGTCATGTTTTCTTGATTTTTTGGGTTCCTTCAAGTCCTGCTTTGCTTTCTTCACAAAGAAGAAGATACTTTCTCCAGTCTTTACTGACTGGCTTCACTAAAGTAACACCTTTACCCATCAGAGTCATGGCTAGGGATTATGAGGTTCTCAGTTTTTTTTTTGTTTTTTTTTTTTCCCATTGGATGTACAGCCTCCACACCTTTTGTTCCCTTAAGGGGAAAATTTTAAAGATTATTTGCCTTCTCATAATTTTGCAAAGCATGGCTGGGTGTTGAAAATCTCATTTGTTTTCCCTATGGTAGTGCCCTGAAATATTCTAATTTGTATGCCATCTCTCAATCCTGCAAAGTCATCTGCAAAAGTTCACACTTGCCATTGGTGGGGGATGTGTATGGGAAGAGGGTCAAAGTGGGGATGAGATTGTCAGAGCTTTGAGGCATCCACAAACCAGAGGTCTGCAGACAGTATCCCAATTGGCTTGTGGGCAGGTTCCCTGATGGAGTTCATGAAACAAGTATTAAAATCAGTGGTCCTTTGTTGAGTTCCAAATCCTTTTGTCTGAAATATTCACTTCTCTGCTCTCAGCCTCTCAAGCATTTAACTGTGCCAATCACCTGAGTATTCTGAGTGAGGTGAGAAAATATTGAACCTCTCAGGCTGCAACCTATACAGTGAGGGAAACCAGGCACTCACTCACTACATTCTTGCTTTTCCCTGTGGAAGAAGTCATGGGCTGAAGGAGTCTGTCTTGGCACTGAATTGTGCTGTCTTGGGGGAAGGATGACACAGGTAAATTGATACTTTTCTTCTTAATGCTCTTCAATGTGTTCTCAGAATTTTTGTTCTAGTGGTATGCTGGAACATCTCTGCATACTCCTGGGCTCCCCCAAAATTACTCTTTTCTATGGATAAATGTCAAAATGGGATGATGGTGGGATGCTGGTTACTGAAAACTCCTATTCTGCCATTTTGCTGATGTCACTTCAATAATATTTTAAAGTCAATATCTTATTAGGGAACTGATGCTCCTAGACATCTTGCAGAAGGAGAAACAATCCTATTTTTATTTTAGGAAATATCATACTATAGATTATATTGGCTCAAGTTACCTTTGTGCATGTGTAGATCTCTTCTGCTCCTGTAAGCACTTCTTAGAATTTCCAGAGAGAATCTCCCATGTGCTTAGGACGTCTGCTTCTTTGGTATTCACACTGTAGTGCCTGACAATGGCCATCACATTCCTGCTAGGACCAGGAGGAACTATCTTTCTTTGCTACTACTCTACAGTCCCCATTAGTCATAACAATTTGTTATCAGGAACAAATCTGACCCTTGAAGATTTCAAAATTATGTTTGTACTTTAACCTAGAACCAAGACATGATATAAAAGCTGAGGACAGATTCAAATAATAGCAACTCCATTTTTCTCAGGGTTCCAATTCTTTCCAATAGTTGAAAGTTTCTTATCTACCTATTCAAATTCAGTACAGCAACTCTTGCTTTTTCTAAGGAAACATTTTTTTCTTGGAGGATAGCTTCCTTTGCAAATAGGTTTCTGTCAGAGTACTCTACTGTCTGCAAAGCATGCCTAAACATGTCCAAACTCCATTAGAAGTCATATGTAAATGCTTTTCCAGAAGCCTTGTTAATCTCTATAAATCAGTTTCCTTTAGATCAGTCCACACAAGATGCCCATATATGCTACTTAACTATATTAATATTTAAGTAGTATAATAATTTTTTAACCAGAGAAATAGAAAATATTTTGTCTGAAGATATAAGGGTTATTTAGTTGTCTTCTGAGGTCTTCTCTGGTGGCTCAGTGCTAAAGAATACACTTGTCAAAGCAGGAGGTGTAGGTTGGATTCCTGGTTTCAGAAGATCCCCTGAAGTAGGAAATGGCAACCCACTGCAGTATTCATGCCTGGAGAATCCCATGGGCAGAGGAGAATCCCATGGGCAGAGGAAACTGGTAGGCTACAGTCCATAGGGTTGCAAAGAGTTGGACACAACTTAGTGACTACACAACAATAACAACAATATCAAGTTGTCTCTGAAGGGCCTACTGTCTGCCGAGTTCCTGGGTGTTAGACTGGGACACTCCATCAGTCTCAGCAGAAAGCGGTCTTGCCATTGCTCCAGCCACCATTTTCCTCAGGCAGCCATGACGGCAGCTCAGCCGGCAGACCTTGAACACCTTGCTCAGCGTTAACAGAAAAGGATCAGCAGCCGCTGCCACAGCTCAAGGCCCACAGCACAGCCGACAAGTCCTCAGAGTCTCATAGGAGGCTTTAAACCAAGATACCGGTGGCTCCTTGAACTTCCGGGGCTCTGTGAACACCATGTAAATGGTCCCTAGGGAACTCATAGTGTCTTTAGGTTTTAAATGTGTTCTGGTTGCAGATACTCTGCCTTTAATATTTTTTGACTAATGCAGACTCAAGCAACTTCACAAAAAGTTTCTACAGTAGTCTTCTCTTATCAGTGGCTTCTCTTTTTGCAATTTCAGTTATCCATGTTAACTGTGGTTGATATTAAATGGAAAGTTCCAGAAATAAGCAACTCATAAGTTTTAAATTGACACGTGTTCTGAGCAGCATGAAGATATCTTTTGCCGTCCTGCTCCATCCTTCCGCTGAAGGTGAACCATGCTTCTGCCCAGCATATCATACCCTTTATAGTCATTTAGTAGCTGTCTGGGTTATCAGATTGGTTATTGCAGTATTGTAGTGCTTGGCCAGTGCACTAAGCACAGGCGGCTGTGAGAGGAGCTACCCCACGTCTGAGGTCAAGGGTAGTGGCTTAGAGTGCCAGGCTGCAATGGCGCAGGAGCAGCTGTGGGGAACTACCCTGTGTCTGAGGTCAGGGGCGGAAGCTGGGAGGAGACACCTGGCATCCGAGGTCAGGGCAGTGGCCAGGAAGAGCTACCCCACGTCCGAGGCCAGTGGCGGCCAAGAGGAGACACCCTGCATCTGAGGTCAGGGGTGGCGGCTGTGGGGAGCTATCCCACGTCCAAGATCAGGGGCGGCTGGGAGAAGCCACCTCGTGCCTAAGGCCAGGGGCAGTGACCCTGAGGAGCCACCCCGAGCTGAGGCCAGGGATGGCAGCTGGGAGGAGCCACCCACACCTGAGGCCAGGGCTGCAGGCCGGGAGGAGCAACCCGAGGAGCAGTGGCTAAGCAGGCGCAGGTGGGCCTAGAGGAGCTGTCCCACGCTGAAGGTCAGGAACAGGGGTGGTAAGGAGATACCCCACCTCCAAGGTAAGGAGCAGTGGCTGTCCTTTGCTGGAGCAGCTGTGAAGAGATACCCCAAGCCCAGTTAAGAGAAACCCAAGTAAGATGGTAGGTGTTTCAAGAGGGCATCAGAGGGCAGACACACTGAAACCATACTCACAGAAAACTAATCAAACTAATCACACAAGGACCACAGCATTGTCTAACTCAATGAAACCAAGCCATGCCCGCTGGGCAACCCAAGACGGGCGGGTCATGGTGGAGAGGTCTGACAGAACGTGGTCCACTGGAGAAGGGAATGGCAAGCCACTTCAGTATTCTTGCCTTGAGAACCCCATGAACTGTATGAAAAGGCAAAATGATAGGATATCAAAAGAGGAACTCACCAGGTCAGTAGGTGCCCAATATGCTACTGGAGATCACCTGAGAAATAACTCCAGAAAGAATGAAGGGATAGAGCCAAAGCAATAACAATATCCAGTTGTGCATGTGACTGGTGATAGAAGCAAGATCCGATGCTGTAAAGAACAATATTGCATAGGAACCTAGAATGTCAGGTCCATGAATCAAGGCAAATTGGAAGTGGTCAAACAAGAGATGGCAAGGGTGAACGTCGACATTCTAGGAATCAGCGAACTAAAATGGACTGGAATGGGTGAATTTAACTCAGATGACCATTATATCTACTACTGCGGGCAGGAATCCTTCAGAAGAAATGGAGTAGCCATCACGGTCAACAAAAGAGTCAAGAAATGCAGTACTTGGATGCAGTCTCAAAAACGACAGAATGATCTCTGTTCGTTTCCAAGGCAAACCATTCAATATCACAATTATCCAAGTCTGTGCCCCAACCAGTAATGCTGAAGAAGCTGAAGTTGAAGGTTCTATGAAGACCTACAAGACTTTTTAGAACTAACACCCAAAAAAGATGTCCTTTTCATTATAGGGGACTGGAATCCTAAAGTAGGAAGTCCAAAAACACCTGGAGTAACAGGCAAGTTTGGCCTTGGAATGCGGAATGAAGCAGGGCAAAGACTAATAGAGTTTTGCCAAGAAAATGCACTGGTCATAGCAAACACCCTCTTCCAGCAACACAAGAGAAGACTCTACACATGGACATCACCAGATGGTCAACACCGAAATCAGATTGATTATATTCTTTGCAGCCAAAGATGGAGAAGCTCTATACAGTCAACAAAAACAAGACCAGGAGCTGACTGTGGCTCAGATCATGAACTCCTTATTTCCAAATTCAGACTTAAATTGAAGAAAGTAGGGAAAACCGCTAGACCATTCAGGTATGACCTAAATCAAATCCCTTATGATTATACAGTGGAAGTGAGAAATAGATTTAAGGGCCTAGATCTGATAGATAGAGTTCCTGATGAACTATGGAATGAGGTTCGTGACATTGTACAGGAGACAGGGATCAAGACCATCCCCATGGAAAAGAAATGCAAAAAAGCAAAATGGCTGTCTGGAGAAGCCTTACAAATAGCACTGAAAAGAAGAGAGGCGAAAAGCAAAGGAGAAAAGAAAAGATATAAGCATCTGAATGCAGAGTTCCAAAGAATAGCAAGAAGAGATAAGAAAGCCTTCTTCAGCAATCAATGCAAAGAGATAGAGGAAAACAACAGAATGGGAAAGACTAGAGATCTCTTCAAGAGAATTGGAGATACCAAGGGAACATTTCATGCAAAGATGGGCTCGATAAAGGATAGAAATGGTATGGACCTAACAGAAGCAGAAGATATTAAGAAGAGGTGGCAAGAATACACAGAAGAACTGTACAGAAAAGATCTTCACGACCCAGATAATCATGAGGATGTGATCACTAATCTAGAGCCAGACATCTTGGAATGTGAAGTCAAGTGGGCCTTAGAAAGCATCACTAAGAACAAAGCTAGTGGAGGTGATGGAATTCCAGTTGAGCTGTTTCAAATCCTGGAAGATGATGCTGTGAAAGTGCTGCACTCAATATGCCAGCAAATTTGGAAAACTCAGCAGTGGCCACAGGACTGGAAAAGGTCAGTTTTCATTCCAATTCCAAAGAAAGGCAATGCCAAAGAATGCTCAAACTACCGCACAATTGCACTCATCTCACACGCTAGTAAAGTAATGCTCAAAATTCTCCAAGCCAGGCTTCAGCAATATGTGAACCGTGAACTCCCTGATGTTCAAGCTGGTTTTAGAACAGGCAGAGGAACCAGAGATCAAATTGCCAACATCCGCTGGATCATGGAAAAAGCAAGAGAGTTCCAGAAAAACATCTATTTCTGCTTTATTGACTATGCCAAAGCCTTTGACTGTGTGGATCACAATAAACTGTGGAAAATTCTGAAAGAGATGGGAATACCAGACCACCTAACCTGCCTCTTGAGAAATCTGTATGCAGGTCAGGAAGCAACAGTTAGAACTGGACATGGAACAACAGACTGGTTCCAAATAGGAAAAGGAGTACGTCAAGGCTGTATATTGTCTCCCTGCTTATTTAACTTATATGCAGAGTACATCATGAGAAACGCTGGACTGGAAGAAACACAAGCTGGAATCAAGATTGCCGGGAGAAATATCAATAACCTCAGATATGCTGATGACACCACCCTTATGGCAGAAAGTGAGGAGGAGCTAAAAAGCCTCTTGATGAAAGTGAAGGAGGAGAGCGAAAAAGTTGGCTTAAAGCTCAACATTCAGAAAACGAAGATCATGGCATCCGGTCCCATCACTTCATGGGAAATAGATGGGGAAACAGTGGAAACAGTGTCAGACTTTATTTTTTTGGGCTCCAAAATCACTGCAGATGGTGACTGCAGCCATGAAATTAAAAGACGCTTACTCCTTGGAAGAAAAGTTATGACCAACCTGGATAGTATATTCAAAAGCAGAGACATTACTTTGCCAACTAAGGTCCATCTAGTCATGGCTATGGTTTTTCCTGTGGTCATGTATGGATGTGAGAGTTGGACTGTGAAGAAGGCTGAGCGCCGAAGAATTGATGCTTTTGAACTGTGGTGCTGGAGAAGCCTCTTTAGAGTCCCTTGGACTGCAAGGAGATCCAACCAGTCCATTCTGAAGGAGATCAACCCTGGGATTTCTTTGGAAGGAATGATGCTAAAGCTGAAACTCCAGTACTTTGGCCACCTCATGAGAAGAGTTGACTAACTGGAGAAGACTCTGATGCTGAGAGGGATTGGGGGCAGGAGGAGAAGGGGACAACCAAGG
This sequence comes from Oreotragus oreotragus, assembly GCA_006410675.1. Lineage (NCBI taxonomy): Eukaryota > Metazoa > Chordata > Mammalia > Artiodactyla > Bovidae > Oreotragus > Oreotragus oreotragus. Next base: position 120,638 of record SJYX01008673.1, on the reverse strand, counting down.
ATGAGATGGCTGGATGGCATCACTGACTCAATGTACATGGGTTTGGGTGAACTCCAGGAGCTAGTGATGGACAGGGAGGCCTGGTGTGCTGCGATTCATAGCATCGCAAAGAGTTAGACACGACTGAACGACTGAACTGAACTGAATTGTGTTCAGGTAACCTTTATTTTACCTAATAATGACCCTGAAGCACAAGAGTAGTGATGCTGTCAATTCAGATACTCCAAAAGTTGTGAAGTGCCTACTTTAAGTGAAAAAGTGAAAGTTTTCAACCTAATAAGAAAAAATATATGGTAAGGTTGCTGAGATCTACCATAAGAATCAATCTTCAATTCATGAAATTATGTATTAATAGAAGGAAAAAGAAATCCACATTAGCTTTACCATCATATCACAGATTGCAAGAAGTATGGCCATGGTGCATGAAAAATGGTTGAGATGGAAAAGACATTACATTTTACAGTAAGATATTCTGAGAGACAGAGAGAGAGGGACATAAAAGGACCATATTCACATAAGTTTTATTACAGTGTATTACAATAATTGTTCTCTTTTTATTACTATTGTTTATATTTTACTATTATAGTTATTGCTCAATCTTTGTGTCTAATTTATAAATTATACTTTATCATATGTATGTACTTATAGGGAAAAATGGAGCATTATGGATTAGCTTCCTGTGTCTGCTGGACATCTTGGCACATTTCCCCATTGTAGTTGTTACATTCAGATAATTCTTGATATTTACCTTTCTTTTACTTTTCTTTTTTTTTTCTACTACTGAACATTTTCTCTTCTCTTTTCCTTATTTCCTTGTATATTGATTGTTGCTCTCAAGCATAGCTATTTTTTAAAAACTTTTTATGTTATAGTGGTGTATAGCCAATTAACAATATTGTGATAGTTTCAGGTGCCCAGCAGAGCGACTCAGTGACACATATACATATATCACTTCTTCCCCCAATTCTCCTCCCATCCAGGCTGCCACATAACATTGAGTAGAGCTCTGTGTACTCTACATTGAGTAGGGTGCCCTGTACTATACAAGAAGTCTTTGTTAGTTATCCATTTTAAATAAAGTCATGTGTACTTGTCAGTCTCAAAATCCCTAACTATCCCTTCCCCTCCCACTTCCAACAATGACTATTTTTATGGGAAAAATCTGTTAGAATCCAAATTGAGAATGTTTTTCTCAGAATAATGTTAGTAGAATAACACTTGAAGTTTCATTTTTAGTAAGTTGTAGTGGTTTTTTTTTTTTTTTCAGAAATTTAAAATAAGTGAGTAAACTCTTCTCTATCGATTCATCTATCCTTAGATTATAGAATAAATGTATTTAGTATATTTTTATCAAATGTATTTCATGTGCTTGTGCTTAATATCCTTTTAATACTCTTAGGTTAAATGTAAACCCAAATATTTTCACATTTGATACCACTGGTGAAATAATAGCATACAGCAAAGGATAAAGTGAAGTAGTGGATTTAATATTTATTAATGCGTAATGCTATAAGCTAAGTGGTAAACATCTGAGACTCTTCTCTTACTTTCTTCTAGGAGCTAATTTGCAGAGGTGTGGTGGGAGGAGGCTGCTATCAGTCGTTCATATGTACCTAAGCATAATGACTTTCATTTTAATGGTAAATATTTGGAAACAAGGGCATGGATTACCACAAAAATATGGACAATTTGAAGAGTACCATTTTATTTTATAAGAAAATCAAAACACTGAACTGAGAAATTATGCATATTGTATGTTTACACCCATTCATAGTAATTAAATGTTGCTTATTAAAATATTAATAATTGAATAAGATTAAAATGAAATATCTACTTTAGGCATGTTAAATTTTTTAATCCTTGTATTACTAAGGAAGTATTATGATTAGAAGAATATTATATTACAGAAATGGAAAGTAAAATTAGAAGAGCGATGTTGTTGTAATGTGTGTCATGAACACAAAGCCACACCAAATATCAATATTGTAAAATTCTGTCCATAAAGGCTAAGGCAAACCTAGGCAAAACCAAGTTTTAAAGCAAGAGTTAAATCCTGCTTCTTTGTTTCAAAGAGTACTTCAGAGTGGGCAAGTCTGAATGGTAACTGATAAATTCAGGCTGAGAAGCATGAAAGGCAAGTTCCCAAACTTTAGCGTCACTAAAGTTCTATCTCAGGGCCAAAAGGTTTGTATTTTGATGCAACATGAGTTAAGCTGACATGAAGGAGGTGTCATTGAAGACTGTAGGGTCATGAACAAGTTTGCAATTTTAGAAACTTATTTTCAATGTTGATTTCTGACGTATTGTCAGAGAAACTATAATCAAGGATCAACATGAAGTTGGAAAGCTATGTATGATTAGATACTACTCTCAGGGTAAAATTGATTGGCAAAAGAGTTTTATTGAGAATTCCTTCAAGAGGCCATTTATGAAGCACCAAGTATGTACCAAGAACTATAGAGTGAATTACAGATATAACAGTAACTAAAATGTGGATCTGACTCACACCTGGAAATGAGAGACTGCAATGTACTTGGTGTGGAGAAGGAAATGACAACCCACTCCAGTATCCTTGCCTGGAAAATCTCATGCACGGAGGATTTCAGTCCATGGGGTCGCAAAGAGTTGGGCACGACGGAGTGACTAACACACACACACACACACACACACACACACACACACAATGTACTCGGTGAATGCTATGGTGAAGAATAGTGGAAGGAGATGTGGGAGCATAAAGAGTTATCACTGTACTTGGTCTTAGATGGTCAACCAGGGAAGACTTTCTAGGCAAATAATGTTGACATTGTACAATTGCATAAAAATTTATCTAGACAGTGGGATTAGTCAAGGTGGAGCCTGTACAAAGGCTTACAGTTTAGTGTGCATGAAGGATGAATCATAGGGAGCTAAAGCACACATGGAAAGATAGATTCTGGGATCTGGAGTCTCCTTTCCATGTCTTTGTGTTGGAGGAGGGAGTTGATGGACTAAGGACAGTATCTTGCATTAGCTGATGGAATAATTAGAACAATACATACATACATTACCTGCTTATAAACCTGCTTTAAATACACATAGAAAAAACTTTCCAGTGAAGATAGAGCTCATGTTGGAAAATAACTTTTCATTTGTTCTCTGAATGACATTGTACATGGCTCATCCTGGATCCTTTAGACTCATGGACATTATGAACTTTAGGAATTTTGTGATGGAACTTGTGTCTTAAAAATGATCATTATAAGACTTTGCTACCTTCAGTTCAGTTCAGCTCAGTTCAGTCACTCAGTCGTGTCTGACTCTTTGTGACCCCATGAATCGCAGCACACCAGGCTTCCCTGTCCATCACCAACTTCTGGAGTCTACTCAAACTCATGTCCATCGAGTCGGTGATGCCATCCAGCCATCTCAAGCTCTGTCATCCCCTTCTCCTCCTGCCCCCAATCCCTCCCAGCATCAGAGTCTTTTTGGATGAGTCAACTCATCGCATGAAGTGGCCAAAGAATTGGAGTTTCAGCTTTAGAGTCATTCCTTCCAAAGAACACCCAGGACTGATCTCCTTTAGAATGGACTGGTTAGATCTCCTTGCAGTCCAAGGGACTCTTAAGAGTTTTCTCCAACACCATAGTTCAAAAGCATCAATTCTTCAGCACTCAGCTTTCTTCACAGTCCAACTCTCACATTCATACATGACTACTGGAAAAACCATAGCCTTGACTAGACGGACCTTTGTTGACAAAGTAACGTCTCTGCTTTTCAATATGCTATCTAGATTGGTCAAAACCCTCCTTCCAAGGAGTAAGCATCTCTTAATTTCATGGCTGCAATCACCATCTGTCATGATTTTGGAGCCCCCCAAAATAAAGTCTGACACTGTTTCCACTGTTTCCCCATCTATTTCCCATAAAGTGATGGGACCAGATGCCATGATCTTCGTTTTCTCAATGTTGAGCTTTAAGCCAACTTCTTCACTCTTCTCTTTCACTTTCATCAAGAGGCTTTTTAGTTCCTCTTCACTTTTTGCCATAAGGGTGGTGTCATCTGCATATCTGAGGTTATTTATATTTCTCCAAGCAATCTTGATTCCAGCTTGTGCTTCCTCCAGCCCAGCGTTTCTCATGATGTATTCTGCATATAAGTTAAATAAGCAGGGTGATGATATACAACCTTGATGTACTCCTTTTCCTATTTGGAACCAGTCTGTTGTTCCATGTTCAGTTCTAACTGTTGTTTCCTGACCTGCATATAGGTTTCTCAAGAGGCAGGTATTCCCATCTGGTATTCCCATCTCTTTCAGAATTTTCCACAGTTTATTGTGATCCACACAGTCAAAGGCTTAAGAATAAACTTGAAGTTACCAATATGACACATAGTACCAACTTACCTACAACAGTTTTAAAAATTTCCATCAGAAACTGATTGCACACCTATGATAGTTCATAACAAGATATTGATTCAAGATTGACAGGAGTATAAAAGCAAGCCCAAATTAAAAAAAAAAAAAACTTGCCAATTTTTTATTCAACCAGCTTTCAATTGGACTGTGTTAACAAATCATGCTTTAAAAAATAATAAACAAAACCTATTTTTAAATAATTTGTATTTTGTGTGAAAAGTGATCCCATGATAGAATGTAGAATGCAAAATAAATCTAGATTAATGGATAAAAGACAAAATAATATAAAGAATCATATGAAAAGAGAGAATTTAGGAAATAACTCAGCCATACTTCAATTTTTCAAAATATTTTTCTCTTACATTTCTCAGAAATTTAAAAGCCCCCCTTTTTTTATGTAGTGAAATTTGTAGAGTTTAGTGATAGTAATCTTTATTGTCAAGCCAGTGTGTACGCCTTGTAGAAGTGGTAGAATTTAATGTCATTTTTCACATGACTGGGGGAAAGACATCTGCACAGAAAATAACAGTTGTCAAAGTAACACAAATTATGACTTAATAGAGATATGTACCCTCAATTCACGTTCTGTGACAAAAGATCTATGGAATAAACAATATATCATGGTAAATGGTAATATCTGCCTATCTGTCCAAATGTGGCTTTACCTTCAAGAGCAGTTTAGTTCAGTCTTGTGAAGAGCTTGCCCCCACTACTGACAAGAAGGTGAAGAGTCCTCCATTATTCGGGTCACAGGAATAAGTCTCCATTAAGCACCCATTTCAGCATGAGGGTTAAAGATACTTCTGATATTGAAACTATAAAGTTTCCCTTTACTCATTTATTTACCTTGGAAATTGGAAGTAAAGCTGATTTAAGGCAAAAGATAAAGGAAGAAATTGGAATTCCAAAGTTAGGAAGTTATATTTTATATGTGTGTGTGCATATGCATGTATAAATGTATATATATGTACTCCTTTAAACACATTTATTTATTATAGATATTCAATGTCTTTTTGTAAAGTAATGGAACTAATATTTAAACAATCCATAGTTGAACTTAAATAATCATAAACATGTTAAAATTTAAAGTATTCTTTCTATGACTTCATGTATTTATTCTAAATATGCTATTTTCAAACCACATTTAGAATTACTCTTTTGAGGTTTGTTTTAATTACTACTTTATGAGCCACACAGGAAAATTCATCTCTGTATGTTATAATTTTGTTGTTGTTCAGTTGCTAAGTTGTGTCTGATTCTTTAGTGACCCCCATGGACTCTAGCCCTCCAGGCTCCTCTGCCCATGGGATTTGCCAGGCAAGAATATTGGACATATTTTAGAAACAAAATGCCACATTCTCCAGCTTTATCTGTTGCCATATTTAATTCTGGCTATGACATAGTTTTCATTGTTGCTAAAAAAAGAGAAATTAAAAACACAGTCAAAAGATTAAGATTTAGCTCTAGGGAGATCTTTGACAAGTGCGTAAATGCATGATATATTAAGTGAATTCAAAAATATATATTCTCAATTCAGAAGATAGTTTTATGAGTTTCAAAATGATGAATCTCAGCATCAGTAGAAATCTGTAACTTAGCGACCTAAGATGGAAGTTCAGTTCAGTGCAATTCAGTTGCTCAGTTGTGTCTGACTCTTTGCGACCCCATGGACCACAGCACGTCAGGCCTCCCTGTCCATCACCAACTCCTCGAGTATACTCAGACTCATGTCCGTTGAGTCGGTGATGCCATCCAACCGTTTCATCCTCTGTCATCCCCTCTCCTCCCGCCTTCAATCTTTCCAAGCATCAGGGCCTTTTCAAATGAGTCAATTGAAAAGTGTGTGTGATGAGTTCACATCAGGTGGCCAAAGTATTGGAGTTTCAGCTTCAACATCAGTCCTTCCAGTGAACACCCAGGACTGATCTCCTTTAGGATGGACTGATTGGATCTCCTTGCAGTCCAAGGGACTCTCAAGAGTCTTCTCCAACACCACAGTTCGAAAGCATCAAGTCTTTGGAACTCAGCTTTTTTTATAGTCCTACTTTCACATCCATACATGACTACTGGAAAAACCATAGCCTTGACTAGACAGCCCTTTGTTGGCAAAGTAAAGTCTCTGCTTTTTAATATGCTGTCTAGGTCATAACTTTCCTTCCAAGAAGCAAGCATCTTTTAATTTCATGGCTGCAGTCACCATCTATAGCAATTTTGGAGTCCCCAAAAATAAAGTCAGCCACTGTTTCCACTGTTTCCCCATCTATTTCCCATGAAGTGATGGGACTGGATGCCATGATCTTTGTTTTCTGAATGTTGAGCTTTAAGCCAATTTTTTTGTTTTCCTCTTTCACTTTCATCAAGAGGCTTTTTAGTTCCTCTTCACTTTTTGCCATAAGGGTGGTGTCATCTGCATATCTGAGGTTATTGATATTTCTCCTGGCAATCTTGATTCCAGCTTGTGCTTCCTCCAGCCCAGCGTTTCTCATGATGTATTCTGCATATAAGTTAAATAAGCAGGGTGATGATATACAACCTTGACGTACTCCTCCTATTTGGAACCAGTCTATTGTTCATGTCCAATTCTAACTTGCTTCCTGACCTGCATACAGGTTTCTCAAGAAGCAGGTCAGGTGGTCTGGTATTCCTATCTCTTTCAGAATTTCCATAGTTTATTGTGATCCACACAGTCAAAGGCTTTGGCATAGTCAATAAAGCACAAATAGATGTTCCAGGCTTGGAGAATTTTGAGCATTATTTTACTAGTGTGTGAGATGAGTTAGTAGAATCATTTAAAAGAGTCAATGCTTTTATGCTTATTCAGAAAAATCACATGGCTTTATATGCAGACTGTGTAAATAGAAAACAGTCTATACACTCAAAAAATGAGCATGTCCTTTTACCAAAAGGAAGCAATCATCATTGTAATTATCATCAAGTAATTATTTTAGTGAGAAGTACACTTGCTTTTCAATTTTACTCCATATTAGAATTTGAGCTGAAAGGGATCTTGGAGAACATATAGATCAACCCACTCATTACTTCACAGCCAAGAAAAATGTGGAACAGAGAAACTAGAAGCTAAAAGACCTGTCAAAGTTTACATAGTCATAAGTCTTACTCCAGAATTTCAGTGATTGATCACTGATATAAGATTCTTCCCATCACACCCTGGTGCATCCCTATTAGGATTTATTTTATACAAGACTTACATAATAAAAGGTGGGTTTTAAATATTAAATTATAGAATACATTAATGTGTCTTTTGTGGATTTAAAAAAAATAAAAACAGAGTTGTCAACTTTGTTTTACACCCCAAGAACACCATACTTTTAAAAAGTCACATGTGAGTGATTCAGAAAAGTGGATCACTTAAGGAAAAGTCTAGTCTCTTTTTCATCAGTCACATGGCTTGCTTTATTATTTCACTTAGACTAAAGTGTGAAATCAGAGTGTTCATTTCTGATTTTACTCATTGTTTTTCACCATGGCGCTAATGCTTGCTAAAGGTTTCTATTTTTTTCATAGGCAGTGTATTACTCTCTTTCCTTGGGAGATTTTTCTAAAATAGTTCAGAAAAAAATTGTTGTTTTATTTGCATTTTCTGGTTGACCAACTTTTACAAAGATGTATTTAAAATACTCAAAATCATGAGTACATATAAATTCTTCATATTATCATTGTAAAAATCATATTAAAGTTATACTTTATTACCTTTTTTTTTTGTAATGATACAATTTTTCTTTAGTATCTAGAAAGGATTGTTCTCAGGACCACCCTTCACACCTCATCCTATACCAAAATGTACAGATGCTCAAGTCCTTTATATAAAACAGTATAGCACAGTCAGACCTCTATACCCACAAGTTCCAAATTTCAGGAAACAAATGTGGATTCCCTCAGATGCAGATAGGTAATTGTATTTACTACCGGTATTCAATTGCTATCCTTGAGTTGTTTAGTTAATTGAGAGTTCCACAATTTTCCTTTTTAATTACAGTCCTCAAATTTAAATTTCCAAAGCTCAAACTTTTGCAGTGATACCTCGAAATATGCTTTCATATTGGGTGTATTACCTTTCCACATAAAGTGACCTTGAGGTACCCCATTGAGAGGGATCCTGGGAATTAAGGGAATTGCTTCATTGAGAATCAACAACAGTCTTAGTACTGTAAAGTAAAATAAAGTAAAACAATAAATAAATAAAATAAAAAATATATATATATAACTTCATACCCTCAAAAGGCAAACTAGAGGATATAATCTGAGAAAGTATTCTCATTTAGAAATAATAAAGGTTTTAGAAAACTGTGTTTTAACATCAAAAGAAAGTGAAAGTGTTAGTTGCTCAGTCATGTCCAGCTCTTTGCAACCCCATCTATGGACTGAAGCTGGCCAGGCTCCTCTACCCATAGAATTTTCCAGGCAAGAATAATGGGGTGGTAGCCATTCCTTGATCCAGAGTATCTTTCTGACCCAGAGATAGAACTGGGGTCTCCTGCATTGCAGGCAGATTCTTTACCACCTGAGCCACCAGGGAAGCAATATCAAAACTAATGCAAAGAGACATGGTCTTCTTCCAAAAAAGACTGAGACAAAGCAGAGCAGATGATACAGTAGACTGAAGAGTGCAGATTGGAGGACAACCCAAACAGAAACACAATAGAGTCTATATGGAAGGCAGAAAGAAAGGGCCTGACTGTCCAGAAATTAGTAAGAATTGACAAGATGAGAATAGTGGGGTATTTATGTAAGGGAAGTAGCAGCTTGTGAAAAGACTTAAAAACCACGGGTGGGGATGTGGCCTAATGAAGAACTAAAATGAATGTTATAGAAAGGATACAGAATTCTAGGGAGGGCAGCCAGAGATAAGCAGTAAGCAGAATCAGTTCTTGAAGGCCCTAATACGCATTTTTAAGAAATTTATACATTATCCTAAGGGGAAAGTAGAGCAATTGAAGAGATTTCTTTATTATAGGATTGACACAATGACTCCTATATTAGAAAGATTACTCTAGATGCAATGTGGAAAACAGACTGTGCCTGGAGACATAGGCGTCAGCTAAAAAGCACCTATTTTAATCCACAACAGACAGGATGGTGGCTTGGACAAGGTTAATGCTGATGGAGCTGGAGTAAAGTGATTGGATTCAAGAGATATTAAAGTGATAAACTAATAAAACAAAATAGATGACTGAATGTGGAAGAAGGAGAAAACGAATAAAGCAAGGGCAAGACTTCAGCTTTTACATTAAGCGTGTGCTGTGCTCAGTAGCTTCAGTCCTGTCTGACTCTTTGCAACCCCATGGACCAGAGCCTGCCAGGCTCCTCTGTCCCTGGATTTTCCTGGCAAGACCACTGGAGTGGGTTGCCATTGCCTTCCCCAGGGTATCTTCCAAACCCAGGTACAGAACCTGAGTCTCCTGTGTCTCCTGAATTGCAGATGGATTCTTTACTGCTGAGCCCCATGGGAAGCTCAGAGTTTTACATTAGGTAGTAGGGTAAATGGCAATGTATTTAGTAAGAGAGGAAATGTAGGAAAGAAGGAAGCCTGATCTTTTGGAAAACATGGCGACATTAGTCCTTTCATGTTATGTCTGAAGAATATTTATGACAAATATATGTATGATTGCCAAGTGGCAATATTGAATAGCAGTTGGATATATGGGTCTGGAGCACAAAAGAAATACCTAGGATAGAAATATAGGTTTTGAAATTTGGGGAGGATACATATATAGTGTGCAGGAGGTTTCAGAAAATCTTTGTGGTGATCAGGAATAAAAGTTGGCAAAAGAAACAAGGGGTTTACCCTCCTGGGCTGAAAAGCATAGATTTCTAGTGGCAAGATCTACCACTTGCCACCAGAAAGCAAGGACGATTTGCTTTCTCCTGAAGCTGCCATCTTTTGTGATAAAGGTGCAAAGACTGTGGCCAATCCAACTGATAATCCCTTTAAGATAAATTCCATCTTTGTGGAATTCCTCTTTCTTAGACACAACTTTGCTTAACTTTTTCTAATGCAGGATTGACTGGCATTTGCACGTCACTTAACAACTTGTATTTTCGTATACCTCCTCTCATTTGATTGCCAATATAGCAAAATGGTTTATTATTAAATTTCCACATGATAGGTGAGAAAATGAAGGCTCAGGGGTTGAAATGTGGTAAGGATTCCACATAGCCTTTCTGACTATCAAGGCTGTGCTCTGGACCATGTGCATGAAGCATTCAGACTATATTCTGTTTATAATTGAAAGTAGAATTTACCAGAATATAAGCTGAAGAGACAAAGACAACTCCTTACCTCTGCAGAAGGCTGCCTAGCTTGCACACAAATAAGAGAATGGAGCTTTCTATGAAATCTGACAAATAACAAGGTTAGATGCAATACATAAAATATATATTATATCTTAAAAGAAATCAATCCTTGGTTCACAGCTCAAAATAGCATTTTTTTTTTTCCTGGTGCAGCAGAGGATGCTCTGGTATTATATCAAGCAACATTTAGTGAGCAAAAGTAACTGAATGCAATATATTTACAGACAATAGTGCCAGGGCTTTTTAAGGCACAGTATTGATTTACTTCTTTCAAAACCAAAGTGACAGCATAGAGGGGGAAAAATCACATGATTCAGGGAAGATATCTGAGGATATAAAAGTGGCAAACACAAATCCATTAGTTTTAAACTGGGTCAAAAGACAAACCAGAAAACTGTGAACTAGTGAATCAGTGAATTCAACATCTATTATAGGAGAAATACAGGATATTATATAATGGAGAATGCAGGAGGAAAGAAGTCAGGAAAGCAGTTGGAACAAGAATAACTTTGTGCACCTAAAGTCAGGTGAGTAAGTATCGATGTTTTCCTTTTACCTGTAGGAATAAATTATATCTTTTGGTGGTTAATAGTCATCAGTAATATATATTTATTACTGGTTTTGTATAATATTTATGAAGCTATTTTTATAGTTTACTTATTTTTGGAGAGTTCATTTAAATAAAGCAGGATCTGATTTAGTCATCTCTGACCCTGAGTAGCTCAGTTGGTCAGATATTGCTACCCGCTGAGATCCAGAAGGGACAGGGGTATTTGCCTTGCTCCTATTGGTTAGAAAACTCTGCCTTCAGGTTTGACTTAACAGGATAGCAAGGTGAAGGTGAAGGTGAAGTCGCTCAGTCGTGTCCAACTCTTTGCGACCCCGTGGACTATAACCTATTAGGCTTCTCCGTCCATGGGATTCTCCAGGCAAGAATACTGGAGTGGATTGCCATTTCCTTCTCCAGGGGATCTTCCCGACCCAGAGATCGAACCCGGGTCTCCCACATTGGAGGCAGACGCTTTAACCTCTGAGCCACCAGGGAAGCCCACACAGGATAGCAAAGTAATGATCAAAATTCTCCAACCTAGGCTTCAACAGTACATCAACCGAGAATGTCCAGATTTTCAAGCTGGATTTGGAAAAGGAGGAGGAACCAGAGATCTGTTGGGTCATAAAAAAGCAAGAGAATTCCAGAAAAATATCTATTTCTGCTTCATTGACTACACTAGAGCCATTGACTGTGTGGATCATAACAAATTGTGCAAAATTCTTAGAGAGATGGGATTATCAGACCACCTAACCTGCCTTCTGAGAAATCTGTGTGTAGGTCAAGAAGCAACAGTTAGAACTGGATATGGAATAATGGACTGGTTCCAAACTGGGTAAGGAGTATGTCAAAGCTGTGTACTGTCACCCTGGTTATTTAACTTAGGTGCAGAGTACATCATGTGAAATGTCAGGCTGGATGAAGCACAAGCTGGAATCAAGATTGCCGGGAGAAATATCAATAACCTCAGATATGCAGATGACACCACCTTTATGGCAGAAAGTGAAGAAGAACTAAAGAGCCTCTTGATGAAAGTGAAAGAGGAAAGTGAAAAGGCTAGCTTAAAACTCAACATTCAAAAAACTAAGATCATGGCATCTGGTCACATCACTTCATGGCAAATAAATGGGGAAACTATGGAAACAGTAACAGACTTTAGTTTTGGGGGCTCCAAAATCAGTGCAGATGGTGACTGCAGCCATGCAATTAAAAGACACTTGCTCCTTGGAAGAAAAGCTATGACCAGCCTAGACAGCATATTAAAAAGTGGAGACATTACTTTGCCAACAAAGGTCTATCTAGTCAAAGCTATGGTTTTTCCAATAGTTACATATGGATATGAGAGTTGGACCACAAAGAAAGCTGAGCACCAAAGAATTGCTGCTTTTGAACTGTGGTGTTGGAGAAAACTCCTGAGAGTCCCTTGGACAACAAGGAGATCAAACCAGATAAACCTAAAGGAAATCAGTTTTGAATGTTCATTGGAAGGATTGATGCTGAAGCTGAAGGTCCAATTTTTGGCCACCTGATGTGAAGAACTGACTTATTGGAAAAGACCCTGATGCTGGGAAAGACTGAACGCAGGAAGAGAAGGGGATGACAGAGGATGAAATGGTTAAATGGCATCATGGACTCAATGGACATGAGTTTGAGCAAACTCCGGGAATTGGTGATGGACAGGGAAGCCTGGCATGCTGCAGTCCATGGGGTCACAAAGAGTTGAACATAGGACTGAGTGACTGAACTGAAGCCCTGAGCTGCTGGCAGCTTAGTGCAGCTTATGTCAGAAGAGCTTTGTTTTGCTCAACTCACAGTTTACTTGGCCAAATTCTTAGTGACCACAACATCAGGGAAAATAGGTACAAGAGAGCATGCTAAGTTGCTTAAGTCATGTGTGGCTTTTTGCAGCCCTATGCACTCGAGCTCACCAGGCTTGTCTGTCCATGAGGTTCTCCAGGCAAGAATACTGGAGGAGGTTGCCATGCCTTCCCAGGGATATCAGAGTATCTGGGTCACTCCTGGGCATGAAGGACTGACGAATATTGAAGTTAGATCTATACTACGTCCTGTTTAACTTCCATTTAGGCACTTAGACTAGGTTACCATGTTTGTTGCTCCATTGTCATAGCGACGTACCACTCTAAGCCATGAACGACCTTTTGCAAGGTAATCTTGCAAAAAAATGGTATGTTTTTTAGTACTAGAAGTGTAAAGAACTTTTCACATTGTTTACTAAATTACACTTTTTGTTTACAAAATGTGACAACAATGTAGAGTTGGTAGAGTGTATTCAATAGTTTTTTCCCCTTTGTCACATTTAAAAGTTACCGTTTTTTTTTTTTTCTTTGTTGATTCTTTGACAGACTCTAATATTAGACTTTTACTAGCTGCTGCTTCTAAGTCACTTCAGTTGTGTCCGACTCTGTGTGACCCCATAGACGGCAGCCCACCAGGCTCCCCCATCCCTGGGATTCTCCAGGCAAGAATACTGGAGTGGGTTGCCATTTCCTTCTCCAATGCATGAAAGNTTCGTCTGCAATGCAGGAGACATGGGTTCCAATCCTTGGTCAGAGAAGGATATGGAGAAGGAATTGGCAACCCACTCCAGTATCCTTGCCTGGAAAATTTCATGGACAGAGGAGCCTGGCAGGCTATAGTCCATGGTATTGCAAAGAATTGGACATACTGCGCACACCCTAACCTCATCCTAGATTTTCTAAATCAGAATCTTTAAAAATATAACACTGAAATCTGTGTTTAAAAAGAGAGTTGGAGGACTTTCAAAAATATTAAGAGTAATATCCATAAACAGAAGTACATGTTTCAAAACTATACAGTGTGCTGAATTTTCACAATCTGAATGCCGCCAGGTAACCAGCCCTCAATCAAGAAACAGAATATGACCAGCACTTCTCTATGCTGACCAGGATATAGTCAGTACTCTCTTGAGTAACCCTTCCTGTCCCTGCCCTCCACCAAGGATAACACTACTCTTATTTCTAAAAGCACGGCTAAAGCATCACTTGTTTTTGTAATTTAAATGAATTGAATCAAACACTATGTATTCTAATGTGACTGGCGTTTTTACTTAACATGATATTTGTAAAAATTCATCTCCATAGTTGCCTGCAGTTGTAGCACATTCTTCTTCATTGTTGAATGTAATTATTTTGTGAATATATCATGATTTATGTATTCATTCAGCTGTTGATAGGCAGTTGGCTAGTTCTGCAGTTTAAGATTACTTTGAATAGCATCGCTTGACCACATTTTTTTGCAGTACATATGTTTGCACTTGAAGTGCAAACATGTTGTATTGTTTAGTCACTCAGTCGTCTCCTTAGATAAGTTAATATAGTGAATTATATTAATAGAGTTTCTAATACTGAACTATCCTTGCATTCTTAAACTATTTATATTAAAATATTTGTATTTAGCTGTTGAATTATATTTAATTATATCTTATTGAGAATTATTGCATCAATATTCATGAGTGGGAATAGTCTGTAAATCTGTTAAATGCCATCTTTCTCAGACTTAAGGAGGGATGCTAAAATGTTTACAGAAATATTCACAAATTTGCATGATATCCATGAAGGGGAGACAGGCTAATATTTTTCAGTATTGTTCTATTTTGGTATGTTTACTCCTGCAGTGAACACATGTCCATTAAATCCTTCATTTCAGGAAGTAAGGTATTCACTTTATTCTTTTATGGCTTTAGCTATTATTTTAAATCTTGTTTTGTTTTTTTTTTTTCAACTATGGTTTATTTTCCTTTTTCTATATCTTCATCCTTGAAGATCTCATCATCTTCATCTTTTCTTTTCTCATCTTCCATATCCTCATCATTGTCTATTCACTTCTAAATATCCAATGCCTTAAAGACCTTCTGACTTACAGTAAACATCTGATAAGTATTCATCAAATTAATGGGGAGCTGAAGGAATAAATTTTTTCTATCATATTTAGCAGATTGGTATTAAGGGTGTTTATTTCCTTTAAAGTTTGTAAATTTTTTTCTTGTGAGCTTGGCAGACCTTCTGTGGCATTTTAATATAAACCATGATGGAAGATATTTGCCTTCTCAGGGATCTAGAATTTCCAATATCCTCAAACAGTTTAAGTTAATTTCCTAGATTGTGTCTCTATTATCATGTATACTGTATATATTTAGACTGCATGCTTGAGCATCCAATGGCCTGTTGTAGTTTAATCACTTGGAGAAGGCAATGGTACCCCACTCAAGCACTCTTGCCTGGAAAATCCCATGGACAGAGGAGCCTGGTAGGCTACAATCCATGGAGTTGTGAAGAGTCGGACACGACTGAGTGACTTCACTTTCAATTTTCACTTCTCACTTTCATGCACTGGAGAAGGAAATGGCAACCCACTCCAGTGTTTTTGCCTGGAGAATCCCAGGGATGGGGGAGCCTGGTGGGCTGCCATCTCTGGGGTCTCACAGAGTCGGACACAACTGAAGCGACTTAGCAGAGTAGAGCAGAGTTTAACTGGTAAGTCATGTTCCACTCTTTTGTGACCCTATGGACTAAAGCACCCCCAGGCTCCTCTGTCCACAGGATTTTCCAGGCAAGAATACTGGAGTGTATTGCCATTTCCTTTTCCATGAGATCTTCCCCACCCAGGGATCAAACTCTCGTCTGACTGAACCACTGAGCCACGTGGAAGATACTCTATTTATTAATAATGATCTTTCTATTCTTTTATTTTAGATATGTAACATAGTTTTAACACTTCTCCAGGACAGTAGACAGCATATTATGTACATAATTTAATGTCTAGGGCAGTATTTTAAGGATCTGAGCTTCATCCGGGTGACTTTGTAGGGATAGGAGGCCACATCTATCCAGACCACAGTGTTAGATTTTAGCCTTGCAGATTTAAAGAAATACCCATGAACCACATTAAAACACTTTGAGTTTGTTGGTTTTTGTGTTTTCTCTTTTTTGCTTGCCCTTGAAGATTCATTTAATTTTATTTTTATGCTTGATTGCATATTTAACAACATTTTGAATTATATTTTTTTCAGTTTTTCTTCATGTAAGGAAATATGATATCTTTTTATCAGTTTGGTCTTCCAGATTCCTGGTAATTTATTTCCTGGTGATTCTCATGTTCACTTAAAATTTACAACCATTGATAATGGTAACAATGGCTTAATAATGTTAATCTCATTCTATTTATAACATATGATGTGGCATATGGTATTTCTTTGAATTTCCATATGTTCCTTAATTCAGAGAATTTTTAGCATTTTGATATCCTTCCCTGTAGAATCAGCCTGCAATGCAGGAGACATAGGTTCCCTCCCTGGGTCAGGAAGATCCCCTGGAGAAGGGAATGGCAACCCACTCCAGTATTCTTGCCTGGAGAATTCCATGGACAGAGGAGTCTGGTGGGCTATAGTCCATGGGTTCATAAAGAGTTGGACACAACTGAGTGACTAACACTTTCACTTCAGCACATCAGCAAGCTAAATGACACACCCAGAGGCACCATGACGGTTTCAAGGCTGATCATCAAAGATCAAAAAGTGGGCAGTGGCCCAATTCCTGGAAGCCTATGCCCCTTCCCCAAAATAGTTGGAATAATCCTTCCACTCATTAGCCTATGAAATTGTCCAGCCCATAAAATCTAACCACACCACATTTCAAGCCCACAGAGACCTCAGCGACAGCCCACTCTCTGTGGAGTGTGTTTCTCTTAACAAATCCACCTCTTACCTATCACTTTGTCTCTTTCTGAATTTTTTGTGAAGAGACATCAAGAAACTGAACTTCAGTAGGTCTTGAATCCAGGTCTGTAATCTCAGTTGTAAGATTGTGGGTTTTGGCTAGGCTTGAGTCCTGGCCATGTGGATTCAAGTCCCAATCTCAGGTAAACGATTTCAGTTTCTCAAAAGTCAAAGAAAGCTATAATTTCAATAAGAGATAGTGGTAAATAGAGTTGAATGCTACACATAATTCAGATTTTACAATGATAGAAAATGTCTACAGCATTTGAAATATGAAGACCATTGACCACTGTTGACTTTAGCAATAGTTGTAATGGTGCAGGCAAAAGTCAGACTGATTGGAGTTAGAAAGCAAAAGGGAAGTACATGAGCAGAAGCAATGAGGGATACTTACACCTTAGAAATACTCAGCCATGAAGGAAAAGAGAAAAGTTGTCAGGTAGCCAGAATTGATCACTAGGATATAGGGAGACTTACTTAACTTTATTATAGAAGAGACAAGATCATGTTTATAATTCTGAGAGTAAGAGGCCATAGAATAGGAATACAGTTTATTAAGGAGAGAAATGAGATCATTTGTGAAGTGATTGGCTGAGGGGGCAATAGAGATTTAGGATAACCTTTAAATTAAGAAGGGCTTCCCTGGTAGCTCAGCTGGTAAAGAATCCACCTGCAATGCAGGAGACCCCAGTTGGATTTCTGGGTTGGGAAGATCCCATGGAGAAGGGATAGCTACCCATTCCAGTATTCTTGGGCTTCCCTGGTGATTCAGACGGTAAAGAATCTGCCTGCGATATGGGAGACCAGGGTTCGATCCCTGAGATGAGAAGTTCCCCGGGAGAAGGGAATGGCTACCCACTCCAGTATTTTTGCCTAGAGAACTCCAATGACAGAAGAGACTGGCAGGCTACAGTCCATGGGGTTGCAAAGAGTCTGACATGACTGAGTGCCTAAGCCCAGCACAGCACAGCTGCAGGTCTAGGTTAAGACTCAGCACTTCCACTGCAAGGGAAGTGGGTTTGATCCCTGATCAGGGAACTGAGATGCCACATGTCTCGAGGTGCGGCCAAAAAATACAAGAAACAAAAAACCTTGATTTTATTAGAGTGCCACTGTACTCCACTGTAGGGCAATCAGTCTAGTCATTATTAAATTAATCGTAGGAATATCTCCTTTTCTTAAACTTTTTTTTTTTTTTTCCAGTTCTGGTCAAGGAAGCAAAAAAGTTAGGTCTTCTAGGGAGCTTCTGAGTAAGTTTTTCCTTTTCTGATAAAAATAAGAAACTTGTCAAAAGATTCTTTTTGCTACCACCCTGATTCCTGACATCAAATATGACTGTTTTACACTTGCCCTATGGAAGCCAATCCAAGAGTACGAGGCAAGAGTACAAAGACAAACAAAAATGCAACAAAAAGAGAAAGACAGAATTGAAGGATGGATAGAGCCAGCTTCTTCCATAATTATTTGTTAAGCCCCTGCCCTAGACCTGTTAGCTATGCTTTATGTTATTTACAGTCAACAGATAACTCATTCAAGTCACAGAAATTTTCCTCTCAACAGTGGTTTGCCACTGTCCATGCAATTTTTCAGTCAATTTGAAAGTGTATCAAATTCTAAGTAATATGTCTGTATCATGGGACTCTCAATGTCTTATAAACTGTCTCAAAAAAAAAAAAAAAACAGATTTGCACTTCCATTGAGTAATGAAATCACAGTACATTTAGTAATTAGTAATTATCATTAAGGAAGATACTAGAATTGTCCTTCATTTAAGCTCACTTTTCATTACTAATATGGGTGAGATTTGATAAATATTAGTTCAATAAATCAATCAAAAGTAACACATTCAGTTCATTTATAAGACATCCTCTAAAGAGCTTTACTTAATTCTTCAAGTTGAATGAATTCTAGTTCAACTGTTGCTGGATGCTATTTTCACCCATTTTATGAAAATTATTTTTTCTTTTGCTAGCTTGTAGTTATCAACATATATGCTCTCTTCTGCTAGTACAGTCCAGGATACTAAGTTCCAGCAAAATAGATATAAGCAGAATAATCTAGACAAGTTTCAAGTCATGTCTTTATGTAGGAAATTGCATGCATTCCACTTCCTCTCATTCTCCTTTCTTATGGACTGGAACACTTTGACCCTGTAAAGAGTAGGAAGGAAAAAAAAAAAAAACCTTAAAAGATTTGAATCCTGGATAATCTCATGGAACACTATAGCCTATTTTCCCCCTACTTTTTTTTTAATCTATCATTTCCAATGTTTAGTCATTAATTTTTCAAGTCTCTTCTAAACTCAGATGCCATCTGATGAAAAGTAAAAAAGGAGTGTGTAGAGAAATCCTTAAAATTTGAGTGTCTTCCCCAAGGAAATTGTATTAAACTAGAAGTGACTAGGTTATAAACCTGAAATGATGGTGATGACTATCTACACACCAACACAAATGGAGGTTCCAGATGAATTAAATTCAGTATGGTGAGAAAAATTTTATGTACATCAGGAGTTGTGACTGTAGACTTTAAAATAAATTATCATACAGTAGATCATTTATTAAATTACAAGAATCCTTCAGTATTGCATTTTATGTGTGGGAAAAAGGGGAAGACAAGACTTTGTTCCACAGGGAGTGTTAGTAGAGAAAACAGAATGTGAATGAGAAACTGACATTCATTTCAAAAAGTGTTCATCATTTTAAAAAGTGAATAAATTGCTCATGTGTGTGCTCAGTGGTTTCCTACTCTTTTGAGACCCCATGGACTGTAGGCTCCTCTGTCCATGGGATTTCCCTGGCAAGAATCCTGGAGGAGATTGCAATTTCCAGTTCCAGGGGAACTTCCAGACCCAAAGATCAAAACTGGATCTCTTGGGTCTCCTGCATAGGCAGGCAGATTCTTTACCACTGCGCCACCTAGGGAGACACGTAATAGGGAGACATAAATCAAATCTAGGAAAACTGAAGCATTTTAAGTATCTAGTTACTTGAAATACTTCTGATAACACTTCACTGGCTGAAAAAAAATCAGATATTTAAATTCTAGGTATCATCTTTTTGAAGAAGAAAGTTCAAGGAACCTCAAAATTTGGAGACTATCTTGGCGCTATATGAAAAAAAAAAGATAATTTATATTGTGACTTTGACACTTACGTTTATCTAATTGCTTTTTTAATAGCAAAAAATCATGTTTTAATACAATAAATAAGTTCTGTGTCAAATATATTTCCTTAGAAAGGAAACCAAGCACAAGACAATAAACAAGGCTGCTTTAATACCTATCTTTGGAGGCTAATGGGAGCGGTGCTAAAATGGAGTTTCCTCCTGAAGGATGATCATGACAGAGACCAGATTCAAGAATGCTGAAACATGGCATAGCCAGAAAGTTTCTCCCTTGCCTACTTGAGCTTGGAACTCTGAAATTTTCCTGGGCATAACAGAAGATATGTTGCTTAGATGTCACATTTCAAATGCAAACCAATAACAGTCATTTAAGTATTAATATCTCTTAGCTACTGGGTAAATTTTATAAAGGATATAGAGATGATTATATCCACTTAGTCCTTCCCTTGTTTATGTTAAATAGGGGATGGATAAAGGAGGAAAGGGAATATGAATGTTGCATAAAGTAACAATGAGAGAAATAGCATGCACAGATTGTGACACTTAACTTGGGAGGAAAAAAAAAATTAATTTTGTTCTATTTCTTTTAAACCATCTGAGAGCCTTTCTACATTTACCAATACAGACTAAATTAACTGATTGAGTTTATGGAAAGATAGCAGCACATATGTAGATGAAAGCGCAGACGGATATTTATGAAAACCTGGGTTTCTATTTTAAAAAAGGGGAAAGTTGGTTGTTATTTTGAGGTACATTTAGTAATGCACAAATGTAGAAACTTTGAAGAAGATGTCATGTATTCAAACATGCCACTTTTCCTCATAAAGGGAGAAACAATTTAGAGAGGACAACATTGAACAAATAGGCCATTGTTAATTGCTGGTTTTGTCTGTGACAGCCTGTTGTGTCCCCAGCTGTATGAATCACCTCTGCAATATGTCCCATTTGTTTGCATACGGACTCTGAGCCTAGCTGGGGGTGGGGAAATGTGTAGAGAAAAACCTGTTACTTTGTTACCCCTAGAACCAGATTGTTTCAAGTCTGTGTGTGCATATTTTATTTCAGAGCCTTTCCTTAAATCTTGGCTTTCTGTCTTTCTTGTGTATCTCTTCCCATCCTAAAAGAATAAACTAGTTTGGGACCAAAAATAAAATCCGTGTTATTAATAAATCAAATTCTGTAAGTCCCATCTGTTTTGTTTTTTTTTTTTTCCCTTAAAATTGCCTGTTGAAGATAGAAAATACACTGGCCTTTTATATCATTTGCAAGCATATCTAAACTTCTCTTTATAAAATGCAGCTTCCATAATGTACTTCCATTTGTCAGTATGTGATTATAATTCTTCATTTTATGGGCATGAAATCTGTGTCTATATTTACATGTAGAAAGTTTATGTTAATTACAACTTATACATGTACGGTATACATATATTCATCAAGATAAATGTGTCCTGGGTATTCTTATGAGCATTACTTTGTTAAATTCTTTTGAAGTTGGCATCATTTCAACATTTCAGATATGGAAACTGAAACTTGGAACTTTACAGTGAATTATTCTTTTTTTTTTTTTAAAGGAGTTTATTTTTATGGAGAGCTATGTAGCACCAATATTTATCTGGATAAAGACACCCTGAGACATAGAGACCAGGCTGGGCTCTGGTGAGTAGTGGAATCATATTTGAATTGAGGACAAGAAAGAGTTAAACTCGGGTTCCTTTGGTTACACCAAGATGCCAACACAGCTCAAGTATGAAATGTTCTATTCTGCCACTTCAATTGGAAAATAAATGCTTGAAAACATTATTTTTGAAACCAGGAGTCATAATAGAAATTATATATTTTATTAGTTTTTGTTTTGCCAGTTCAGAATGAAGCTTTTCATTTTCTGTTATAAATTTTATCCTTAAAAGTATAATATATATGTTCACTACAGAAATTATGGAAAATACCTAAATACACTCTGAACTTCTTGCCTTACATATTTACAGTATTTTTGCAATGAATGTGTATGCTTTTTCTTTTGGAAAACATGTTCATAAATATAAACAGTTTGGTTTTTACTATGTGAAAAAGTTTTCATAGCATTTTTATTTCATCATAAGGGTTATACCTGCTATTTTAGCCAATCTTTTATTGTTTAGATTTTAAGTTTGATTTCTCTATTTTGTAAACATTTTTCTGATGGTCATTACTCATTCTAACACAGTAATGTTCAGTTCAGTTCAGTTCAGTCGCTCAGTCGTATCCAACTCTTTGCGACCCCATGAATCGCAGCACGCCAGGCCTCCCTGTCCATCACCATCTCCCGGAGTTCACTCAGACTCATCCATCAAGTCAGTGATGCCATCCAGCCATCTCATCCTCGGTCGTCCCCTTCTCCTCCTGCCCCCAATCCCTCCCAGCATCAGAGTCTTTTCCAATGAGTCAACTCTTCGCATGAGGTGGCCAAAGTACTGGAGTTTCAGCTTCAGCATCATTCCCTCCAAAGAAATCCAGGGCTGATCTCCTTCAGAATGGACTGGTTGGATCTCCTTGCAGTCCAAGGGACTCTCAAGAGTCTTCTCCAACACCACAGTTCAAAAGGATCAATTCTTCGGCACTCAGCTTTCTTCACAGTCCAATTCTCACATCCATACATGACCACTGGAAATGTTAGAAAGTGTCTATTCACATATAGCCAGAGGTGCTGGATGTTATAAAGCAATTCAAAAATAGCTAAAACTATATTTCATTTTGGTTTTAACTTATATGTGATTGTTTGCTATTAATATTATTTTGACATTTACTCGGCTCTTTCAACATCTTGGTTGCTTCAATCTATTCTTTTATTCATTTGATTGCATTTGTTCATTTTTGCAGATTGTGTATATTTATTGTTTATTT